>JACEIK010003283.1:62432-77309 GCA_018107945.1 Datura stramonium | reverse complement strand
AATAATTAAAAATGAACCTAAGTGTTCTATTTATACTGGTGGGAATTTTTCCCGGAATAACAAGCAACATGTCACGGAGTGCATCGCGGAGCACAGCCTCAGTGATACGACACGAACGCGAACCCTCACTGGAATCCGAACCTCCATGTATTTATGCCCAACGTGCCACGGCATGCAACGCGGGGCTTGACCAACGTGCCATGTCTCCAACGCGCACCTTCACTGGAATTCCATGTTCTAGGTAATTAGGTCCAACGTGCCACGGAGGAAACACGGACCTTCTCTGGAATTTGGCTAACTTTAATCATCCGGGCAGAATGCATCCGCGATGGCAACGTGACACGGCTCCATCGTGGAGCCCCTTTCATTCCTGCTTTCCTTGGCTTTTTCCCTGCTCGCTTCCGAGTCCATTCCCGATTTCTCCCAACATGCATCTTAGCTTCCTAAAATTGTATTTTTCCTGCAAAACAACACTAATCATGTTGTCCTCGCTCCGGGGCTTTTCCCCGCTCGCTTCCGAGTCCATTCCCCGATTTCTCCCAACATGCATCTAGCTTCCTAAAAATTGTATTCTTTCCCGCAAACAACACTAATCATGTTGGTTAGCATAAATTCACATTTTCCCTACAAATTACATGATAATGCATAATTAACGATAGATAAACAAGACAAAATGAAGCATTTGAGTATCACTTGGGCATATAATTTTGCCCAAGATCACACATGCCTCATAGAGTAATCATGAATCATACTTGAAGTACATGCCCTAGTTAAAATAAAAAATACATGATCATGCTCGAAATACGTGAACTAGCCATAAAAGAGGCCTCATGAGTCGGCCATAAACATAAACGTGGATACTTCTTATAAAGATTATGCATACTTGAGAAAGTCATTATACTTGAATACATAAATTCATGAAGGGTTCTTGTAAAAATCATACAACATGATTGATGTGTTGTGAGTTTATATCATTTTCGATGCTTAAAACTAAGAAAATAGCAATTGACTTAGGTATGTTTTTATGGATATGACATGCTTTTACTTTATTTTCAGGGAAAATAGGTGTTGGAGAAAAAATGTGCAAAAAATGTATAAAAATTTAAAATCAGCCAAGTACCAATCTCAAGATAAGTCGTATTCCTTGATTGTACGAGCCGTACCGATACTGCAGGAAAACTCAAAAGGCCGAAAAGGTGAAGGAAAAGTACGACTCACAGACGAAGTCGCATCAAGATGGTACGAGCTATAATCTGAGTAAAGGGAAATGTTTAGAGAAAAATTGCACAAGGCGCTTCGGGTATCTGGAACCCATATTGTAACATCCGGCTACGACCTATACCATGAGTCACAAGGAGTCAAAGTGATTCTTAAAGACTCGCGTAACTCCAAATGAAACAATCAAGTATGAGTCGTAGGAGGAAGGTACGAGGCATACCATAACACTCATAGAAAACTTCAGAGGATGTCAAAGTTCTATGGGCAAAGTCACAAATGGATTGTACGACTCAGAGACTATGGTATGAGCCGTACCAGCTACCATCCCTTAGTCAAATCTATACCAACCAAAGAATGTTCGAGAGGCAGGTACAACTCATACAATCCTTCAAGTATGTGCCTGTATGATCAACGTAGTTGAGCCAAACAGATATGGAAATTTCCTTTTAGCTAAGGAAAAGGTTTCGAGATCTTTATAAATACTCTTTATGTTTTATTTTAGTAGAATAACCTAGACAAAGCAGTAGACGCAGGTGATTGCATTGAGAAAGTTTTATTTATGATTTATTATGAAGTTTCTAAGAGCAATTCTGTGGATCAACATTGATTTTATCAATTACCCTGAGTTTTTTTATTTGATATTCAAAGCAAGGTTTTCTTCCAATTATTGTTCTAAGTATTTAATTAGCGTGTTTTTCTATGAATGCTAATTACAATCTTACAATCGTGAGAGGATAAAACCTCCACAACTAGGGCTAGGGGAACCATGATGGATTAACAAAGTAGGGTTACACATAGTGGATTCAAAACCAATGCTACACGCTTGTATTGTATTCTCTTGTCTTTGATGTTTCTTAACTATGGCTCAACAAATGTTAGACTTGCCCGAATTCCTTACTTGCTTGAACCAATAGAAGTGAGATTAGGAAAAGAGAATTACAAAAGCCTTGACTTGTGATTATTGTATGACTGAAAGGGCTGTCATGAGTTAATTTGGAACAAATAATGATTAGTTTGAAATCACCATGAGACCTGACCCTAAGTGATTAATTATAGTCATCCAATGGGACGAACCAATGCTTGACGAACCCTAGTTATCGCCTCTACAAGTAAGTATTGGGATTGATCACGTGTGTATACCCAAAATAGTTATGAACCCATGGAGAACACTTACCCTAGTTATTTTCAAATCTTAATAACAACCACAATTACGATCTTGTTTTATTATTGATTTTCTTTTAAACCACCCATTTGGAATAACTTACCAATAAGTTTATACCTATATTAGTCTAGATCTTACCTATTCTCTATGGGTTCGACCCCCAAATCTTCTAGGTTCTTTATCGACAATGTCCCTTCATACTTTGCTAGGAAGTGCAAGTTTGAGCGTTATAAAAGTGGCGCCACGTCGAGGAATATGGCTAAGATCAGATTAATTTCTTGTGTTTAACTTTGGTTGCTATTTCCTTAATTACATTTTCTTATTTTGGACATCCATAGGTTGTCGCTATGAATGTCAAGTACTGACGGAGTGAAACTCCCCAATTCCTTTGGATCTCAAACTTGGAAGAACACCGTGAAGGATGGACAACTAAGAGCAGAGATGCTCGTCTTGCTAAAGAAGCTCAAAGAAGATACCACTTCCTGTGAAGCCGATGATGCTCGAGATAAGGTTTTCAATGTTGGTCGCCATAGAAGGGGCAACAGAGGCCAAAGATATGCCCCTTAATTCTTTTGGATAAGGATGACTCGTAAATTAATGAAGTTAGGTCAACCAGAGCTCTTGTACTCACCACATTTGCCTGGGTGGGAAAATTTATATCACTAGAACCATGATCCAATTATTAATCATGAAGGGGTGTTTAGTTAACGTGCAGTCAGGTGATGCCAGCCTACACTTAATGAACTTTGTTGGAATATGCAAGTCCAACAGTTGCACTAATCAGCCAAGATGCAATGAAGCTAAGACTCTTCGCCTTCTTTTAGTCCGGGAGGCCACATTATGGTTATCGTATATGTGAACGACTCCATTACCTATTGGAGGGAGCTTAAACAATCTTTTGTAGAGATTTCCCCCCTCTAGCATGAAGCAACTTAAGGATGATATCTATAATTTACGATACAATTGGAAGATGGAGTGTGCTTCATCAAAAGGTTGAGATTCAAGAAGAAGTTGACTATGCCCACACCACAAATTCCCAATGACAACTGGCTGAGATTTTCTATAGATCAGTAAATAACAAAGTGATGAAGTTGTGCATGTAATGGGGGAGAGGAGCAATGACGAGCCACACCCGGGGATCAAGTCGCCACTATTCTAGACAGAGGGTAATGAAAACAAACAAAACATGGCACACCCGATAAGCGGAAGACGCGTCGGTACATATGCTATTGATTTGACTGTTGACCAATGTAAGAAGGAGGAAGAACATGACCAGGAACTAGCCGATATGCTCACATCATTGGACCTAATCAAGAAGCATATCAAGGGCACCGGAGCGAAAAGCACGCAAAGGGAGACACAGAATGTGAAACCGGACCCGAGAACATAGATTTGAGGAGGAGATAATCTTCTTAGATTCACTGTGTGATGGGTTTCGAGACAATTCCTGGTTCAGACAAGAAACTTGGCACCAAGGTCTTAGAAACTATGGTCGAACAACAGAGACAATTACAATCAATGGCTACATGCATATAGAAGTCGAGGTCGTGAGCGCGAGGGAGAATGGATAAGGAATGAAGGTTACCACAATGATCAAGAAGAATTGTACGCATACCTCCTGATGCACATGAGGGAGAAGCTGGATAGTCAAAGTTGGAGAGCATTGATGAAGGGCGACTCACGCACTTCATGCATACATATTTTTTGTACTTTACTATGTTTTGAGAATAAATTATATGGTTTGTACGTTTTATGTTATATTGTGAAAATTAGCTAATCCATGTGATTAGATGTTTTTAAGGCTAAAAAGGATAGATTTGAATGTATTTGAGGCTTCGGAATAAAGATAAAAGAAGCTGCCGTGGGCAAAAGGAGTTTGAAGACGCGAACAAGGTACCCGACTAAATGAGTAACGACTCATTACATCCTGCAACGAATGGTGTCAATCATCAAAATTGTGAGAGAAATTAATTACAAAGCAACAGAAGGGAGATGACGGAAGACATCACGATTCGTTAGTTGACCAAACGACTCGCTGGGCGCATCAATCGGAACCAACCGTAAGGTACACTCGAAATTTGAAGGAGTTAGACTACTAGGCCTAACGACCGTGCCCTCTGCACAAAGAGTCATTAGGAAACCTGCCACAACCGAAACGTGGCAAAGTGGTTGGGGCGACGTGCAGCAGCCCCAAAACGGCAAAAATTGGTTTGCCTACCTAACTAGAAAAGGAAATTTTAAATCCCAAGTCAAATTCATCAAGGAACAAGGAAAACATAAATCTACTACTATAAATACTCCTTTATTTTCATGTAATAAGCATGTCTTCAAGAGTTGAATTTTCACTACAATTTAGAGTAAATTTTGGGACGTGTTAGAAGACATATTTTAGATACGATTGTAATGTTGTTCTTTCGAATTTCAGATTAATCAAGTGAGTTCTTCTTATCAACGTTGTAAGTATTAAGTTTTGCTTTTATTTATCAAATCTATCATTTTACTTATAAACATGACAGTTAAAAACCACCTCACAACTAGGGTTGTGGGAAACTTATGACAAATTAACACACATAGGTAAAATACTTAGTGATTCTTGAACCAGAGTTTATCCATGTATTGATTTCTTCCTTTGTTTTAATTGATTTTTAACCCTAAACGTTAGGAACTTTCCTTATTCTTACTACCAGACCAAGGAGGTAGTGAATGAAAAAAAGGATTACCAATGGAGATTTGAGGCCATCAACCCTCATCTAATAGCTTTACCTTGGCCTTAGAATAACTAATCTAATATCAAGGGTAAGGGTTAGTAGCATACACCCGAGACTGACCAAGTTGGCGTGGTGATAAACATCTAAATAGGAGACCAACCATTTAGGTGAAATTAACTTATCGATATTGCATGCTAAGCACCGAATAGATAACTAATATAAATGCTCAGGTTATGAAGTCATGGGGACACTTACCCTAGTTAGTTTCATTAATTTGGATACAACAATTAATTTGGATACAATAATTATTTATTACTTACAAATTCTCTAGGGAAATAATTAATTAAAAAGCTTAAGCACTAGCATTCTCCTACATTCTTCATATTCTCTCAGGCGATCATCTAACCTCTAGTTGCCTCATTCACAACGCCCCGCTTCATACTCAACAGAGGTGGTTTGAGCGCTATCAAGCATGATGGTTGAGATGCTAAAGAAGGTTAGTTCAATAGATGATCGCCTGAAAGACTTCTTTATGGAGATATATCTAGCAATGGTCGAGAGCCGAGTCACACGCTATGGCTATCAAGATCAAGAGCACCCGGGGCAATTGTCGCATCCATGAACCCTAGCCAAAAGGGTACTGACCGCCTAGCCACACAAACCAAAAATCCAAAAATTAATGGTCACCGTATGGCCGTGATCACTAGGAGTGGAAAGAACATGGTTGATCCCCCTCTTCCTATCAGAAGCTGAGCTTCAAAGGAAAAAAAGAAAGTTATAATTAATGATGAGCAAGAGGTTGCTTAAAATGAGCATGATGAGGATGCTATTAACCGAGGCTCCGCTTGTTGAGAAGGAGCCCGAGGTTGAACAAGGAGAGAAACAAATGGCCGCTACGCATTTATAAGGCTGTTCCATGACCACCGCTAATGTTCCTCAAAGAAGAAAAAGGCAGACAACGGTAAGTTTCAAAAATTCTTGTCAATGCTAAAACAATTATCTAAGAACATACTGCTGGTCGAGGCATTGGAATGTATGCCGGGATATGTCAAGTTTATGAAGGACTCCTAGCCATTAAGAAAAGGTTTGTGAACTATGAGTCTGTGGATAACGGCATTATTGTAGCGCTATAGTCTCACGTCCTGCACAGTAGAAGGAGGAGCCAGTGCCTTCACCATTCCATGTACAATTGGTGATGTTTGTTTGCAAGGGCACTCTACGACTTGGGATTAAGCATCAATATGATGTTGTTAGTTGTGTTTAAGCAAACTGGTTTTGGAGCCCCCACACCAAATACTTTGTGGCTACCGATGGCCGACCAAACTTTTATAGAAAATCCCAAGGGGATCCCGTTTCGATGTGCTTGTTAAAGTACATAGATTCATATTCACGAGACTTCGTGATCCTTGATTAAGAGGTTGATTTTGAGGTCCCCATCATTTTGGAGCAACAATTCCTTGCCTCTGGGAGGGATTTAGTAGATGCGAGGCCGTCGCTTAAAATTCGGCACTCAAGAGAAGAAGAGGTCACCTTCAATGTTTTCCCATTGAACATAACCAAAGGAGCACAAGAGCGGTCTCAACAATCGAGACCAGCCTGGATCCTTGATGAATTCCAGTAGTCAAGAGACTCTGAAGCTCGTGCCACGATGTTAAATTGAGCTCTATTGAGAGACAACCCATGTGGTGGTTTGGTGAATTCTGAATAACCTAACCACCAAGGCCATGTCGGCGGGTTAAATCAAGCACTTCTGGGAGGAAACCCAAGCTTATTTACTTATGTGTGCTCAATGTACGTGAGAAACAAAACATGTGGTAGAAGAATTGTAGAACAGATCGCATGTTATGATCCTAAAGTACTCACCTGTAAGAGGATTGTATGGGTCATTGTACGAGTCATGGTGAGAAGCAAAGATGTATCTCAATGCATGATTTTAGGGTACTGGTCCTAACACTTGTAATTTCATTGTACCGATCGTAGTACTCACTTTAGTTATGAACCATGCAAGCCATGGACCCCAAAGTATGAGTGACCTACGAGTTATAGTACAGTCGTACCTTCATAGTACGAGTCGTAGGATGTACTCACTGTTCCATGCAAGTTTTCTTACATCTTTGTTACGAGTCCTAGGGACGAACCAAGGACTCGTGGTGATTTAGTCATGATAGGTCAAATAGATTAAAATAACCCGACTCGGCCCAAATTTTTTAAATTTTCCTTCTAAAGCTATTTAAAACTTCTCAAGCCTATCACACCCTTCCTCCCACTCACTCAAAATTGAACTCAAGAAAGCACCTACGTTCTCACACCCATTACTCAAGGTCATGATCAATTGAGCAAGATTTTTTTCTCTCGTATAACATTGTTAAACTCAAAGTCAAACCCTAGTTACTTATTTTCGCCAAAGTGAGCAAAGTTTTACATCATTCAATTAAGTTATTATCCTTTGAATCGTGAAAGGAACTTCTTTTGTGTTTGAGCAAACTTGTTTATTCACTGCGAGTCCTCTAAATGCATGAAAAATGACCAAAGGATGTAAAAAAGTAAATGTGTAACTAGGTAGGAGTTGAACATGTTAAAAATTGCACACGATCAAGTAAAACTTGAGTTACTTAAGCTGCTTAATAAAAAGGGGAGGAATGGGTAGTCAAGAAACGTGATGAATGCATGCCTAGACTTGGGGAATTCTCGAGTACCCAACACAAAATTAAATTCACCTACAAACCGACTTGAAAATGAGGCGTGATAGGCTTCACAAGCCTTCTATGACTCAGTGGTTTCACACTATGACTCGTAGGGATAGGATCATTGGGACTCAGCCCCTAAGCCAAACATGTAAAAAATTTACGAGGCACGAGACTATGTAGCCTTTCGCATTATCCTGCTATGTTGTACCATAAATGCACTAGGACCTCGTGGTTAAGTCCATGAGTGACAAGCATTTATTACTCCTACGACTTGTAGAATCGATTTACTATTCGGCACCATGAGTCATGGAAACAGAGAACATGGGGATTTTAAGGGGCATCCTCATGACCTATGGTACGGATCGTACTCATGGTACGGTAGCACACCGCAGAGGCGTAGCATTGATTTGAGACATTACGAGTCTATGTACGGATTTACCTCCAAGGTATGACTTGTATTCTGTGACTCCGTGGAGAAAATATGAGGACTTTTCTCTTTGCTTTCTTTTCTCTGCTTGGAATTCTAACTCTTTTTCTTCTATAGGTAACACTCCGAAGAGAAAAGCATCCAAAGAAACTGCTCGAGGGCATTGATAGATGAAACCTTTGAATCTGAATAAGCGGGCAACACATCTAGTGGTTTAGTGATGAATACCAGGTTGATACATCTCACACCGACGAGACCGAACACTAGGAAAAGGCTAAAGATCAGCCGAGGCTGCCACGCCACATCTTCCGGTTCTCCCGATTTGAGGAGGAGCCGAGGAAAGATTCCAAGAGTTCGTAATCGACTCTAATAATGAAGAGGGGTCTGAGGGAGGCCCAATTCAGCGATGGAGATAGGGTAGTCGAATTCCGAGGAGGAGGCAGCCAACGCTAAGTAGGAGGGACTCGCTAGGGAGAACTGCAGACACTGTGGAGAGTACCAGAGCTTAGGAGATTATTGAATGTATATTTCACCGCCAAGAACAAACCAAGGTAGAGTATTCAAGAAGAGGCCACGCATCCTCACCAATACGTTGAACAAGGCGGAGGAGATAAAGTAGATATTCAGGTTTTATGGGTTCGACTTGATACCGGAACCTCGGATTGATACACTTTTTAGAGATTGTCCTGGGAGTTTTACGCTAATTATTTGGAAACCATGGAGCAAGAAAGCAAAGGAACAATAAAAATTTAAAGATCAACCATAAGCTTAGAGAGCGCTATGGTACAAGGCTTCAATGATGATATATCCGAGTGCACTATTGCTCTGGTGTTACATGGGTCCCAATTAATACCACCACACAATACACGGAGTATGACTACCGGCGACTCTATGAAAGATCAAGAAGTTGGGCATTGATGAGGTGGAGGCAGCATTCAAGTGGTTGTCCTGGTTATCAGCGAGACAAAGAAGAAGGCATCGGCCACTAAATGAATGTAGATCACAAAAATTCCCTAAACTTCATAGAAAAGCCGCTTGGACGTTAGTTCATGACCGATTTTCCCGAATTATGAATGAAAATACCCTCAAGCAGATAGAGAAGCTTTAGTGGCATGTATCATGTCCAGATATCCCATCAACATCTCAAGGGTCACAAGGAGATCCGGACGGCTATGGGATTGAGCACTACCATCCCATTTTCAAGTCTCTATACAGCCGGTGTACGTGAGGCAAGTATCAAGGTGCATTATGGTCGTGGTAAATTGGATCTGAGGACAGCGAATCACGATATTGGCTTAATCCGAGAGATGAAATGGTGCTCAAGAATGGCATGACTTCTTACAAAGCAATCCCAGTATCACGAACAATTGGGCGCAAGGTGTGAATACCCCTACCTCATAGGAGTAGGCAAAGACACTAGCTACGTGTCTATCATTTAGAGGTTGCTCCCAGCATCTCCACCACACCACCTATGGGTCTTCCGAGCTAAACTCCGCCTACAGTACTGTTAGTTCCCTTTAAATTTCTCCATGTTCGGCAAAGAAACTAATCGTAGCCGAGAAGAAGGTACACTATAATGGAGAATGCTGTTCCTGGGTAAAGGCCGAGATTGAGGCAATGCATAGGTTCTATACGCCAAGCTAGAAAGCTTAAGAGCCGCTTCAATGATCGCGTGGCCATCGTATTTGATAGTGGCAAAATTTCTATGAGTAGCTAGCTCTTCGGAGCCAAATGGCCGAGATGTCATCATGGAAGCCGATATTTATAGCAAAATTCCCCACTCTTCCTCGACTCCGAGATTGGCAATGTATGAGGAGTTTGATTTGGCGGCATATTGGGAGCCTACAGGATTTGAGAAAGGAAAAAGAAAAAGAGGGTCTTCGAGGATGTTGGAGATGCTAACACATAAGGAAGAAGAGAAAGAGAGAAAGTAAAGAGCATAAGCGGGCGATATTGGAGAGCTAGTATACTCACAATGAGCATAGGTCTGAGCTACTTCGAGAGAGCAAAAGAGGAGCGAGTAGCTCCACCACCGCCCATGCAAAGCCATGCGGCAAGGCCCCTTGGGCGAGCCACATTCAGCCCTAAGTGATTCCATAGGTCATAGAGGCGACTCTGACGCCGAGGCAACCATTTCCTACCGACATCATTGAGTGCGCGGCCACCGCGCATGACTCGCAATGTGGGAGGTACCACTTCCAGGATGACAAGTGAGTGCTTAGTACGCATATGTTACCTTCCTTCTTTATATTCATACTTTTTGGGATGAAGCATGCTTTTTTAAAAGGGGAGGGGTGTACTTGCATGAGATTTTTTATATGTCCGAGGATTTTTTTCGTGCTTTTTCCCAGTAATGCCATTCAGTAGAACCGGCATGTTTAGGATATTATTTTGTATTCTTGTATAATTATAAAAGTAGTTTAGAGTACTACCAATAAATTGGAGTGGTTTTCATGTTTTAAAAAATTGACCCCGTTTTAAAAATTTTGATGGTTAGCTATAATTTGCTGATTTCAAAGCATGATTTCGTGATCTTTTCAGGTCATTTAGTGTATTAGCATGAGTAGTCTTGTTAGCCATGTATAAATCGGTCAAGTAGAATGAATGCAAGACATACCATGAGTGAGTGAGGGTGAGAGTTCAACTTGTTCAAATTCCAATGTTTCATATTTTTCTATATCCTCGTGGGAGTGAGGGACTTTATATGTTAGTAGAGTACATGTTTTGTGTTTGATTCTGCCAATTGTCCGTGTGAAAAGCATTGGTGATGATTTGACTATCCGGCTAACAGCTAGATGACATATCATGATCCCTGTTTATCATGGATTGTGGTTGCTTGATGTGCATATGCCGATTTAGTTTAATAGAAAAAAGGGTCAGTGCTGTTTGAGTTTATAGTGCAAATTTTGATCGATTGTTACCGTAGTATTCTAGGTTCATTTTCTAGTTAAGTGTTGGCTTTTACTTTTTTTTTCTTGGTAAGGACATGCAAAGTCTTATGTTGAGGGTGTGTTTTGAGTTTACAATACTTTTGATGCCGAAAATCGAGAAAATTGCATGGACTTAGGTATGTTTATATGGATATAAGGTGCTTTTACTTTGTTTTCAGGGAAAATAGGTATTGGAGTAAAAATGTGCAAAAGATGAATAAAAGTGCGTAAAATTAGCCAAGTACCAATCTCGCATGAGTTGTACCCTGATTGGACGAGTCATACTAAGACTCGTGGAAAACTCGAAGGCCGAAACCAGCTAAGGCAAAGTATGACCTCTTAGTATGAGCCGTACCAAGATGGTGCGAGCCATAACCGGAGTCGTGGAAATCTTTCAAAGAAAAATTGCACAAGGCAAACTTCGCAGTCTTTTGGTACGGGTGGAACCCACGGATCGTAACATCTACTTACGACCCGTACCATGAGTCGTGGGGAGCTTCATTGATTCTTAAAGATTTGGTAGAACTCCAGATGCAACAAGCAAGTACGAGTCATAGGAGGAAGGTATGAAGCGTACCACAACATTTGTAGAAAACTTAAGAGGATGCCAAAGTTCTTAGGGCAAAGCCATGGATGGATTGTACGACTCATAGGACTATGGTACGAGTCATACCAGTTGCCAAGACTTAGTAAAATGTGCAGCATCCAAGGAATGTACTAGAGGCAGGTACGACCAGTACAATCTTTTTACAGGTCGTATGATCAATTGTAAGTCGAGCCGGCGCCAGATATGGAAAATTTCCTATTAGCTTAGGAAAAGGTTTTTGATGTCTGTATAAATACCTTTTATATTTTATTTTAGTAGTATAACATATAGGAAAGTAGTAGATATGTGATTGCATTGAGAAAAGTTTTATTTGTGATTTATTATCAAGTTTTGGAGAGCAATTCTTAGGATCAACAAATGATTTTATCAATTGTTCTTAAGCTTATTCATTGATATTCAAAGCAGGTTTTCTTCCAATTATTGTTGTAAGTATTTAACTATGTGTCTTTCTATGAATACTAATTACGATCTTACAGTCATGAAAGGCTAAAACAACCACAACTAGAGTTGTGGGAACTATAGTGGATTAACGAACTAGGGTTACATAAAGTGATTCAAAACCAATGCTACACGCTTGTATTGTATTCTCTTCATCTTTAATGTTCTTAATGGTGTGCAACATTAGGACTTGCCCAAATTCTTTACCTGCTTGAACCTAGAGAAGTAGAGATTAGGAAAAGAGAATTACAATAAAGCCTTAATTTTTATGACTATTGTATGACTTGAGCTCCGGTTGTCGGAAAATTAATTTAGAACAAATTAATAACGGTTAGTTAGAAATCGCTCATGAGACCTGACCCAGTGATTGAGTATAGTCATCCAATAGAGACGAACAAATCGTTTGGATGAACCCTAGTTATTATTTCAATAAGTAAGCTTTGGTATTGATAATGTGTGTATACAAAAAGTAGTTATGAACCCATGGGGAACACTTACCCTAGTTATTTGCAAATCTTGATAACAACCACAATTATGATCTTGTTTTATTATTGATTTTATTTAAACCCCCACAATTTGGAGATAACTTACCTACAAGTTTAAGTACCAGCATTAGTCTAGATCTTACCTTATTCCCTATGAGTTCGTCCCCAACCTCTTTATTGGGTTCTTTATTGAAAACGTCCACTTCATACTTTTCCAGAAAGTGTGAGTTTGAGCTTTATCAATGATCATAATACATAATTTAAAACTTGAGTGTAATATCATAAGAAAATCATAGGATTTCAATAGAAGGGAATTTAACTGTAATACCCCAAAAATCCCTAAGGCTAGGCTCGGGATTTGAAATGTGATCAGCAAAAAAAGTGTGAAAATTTTCATACTACGACTCATTGTACAAGTCGTGGTAAGGAGTAACGAGTCGTGGGACTGCTCATGGTCAAAATCTGCCAAAAGAGGCCTTATGGAAATGAGTCAAGGTACGACCCTTTGGTTGGTGTAACAAGTCATTGTTATGGAGTCATTGGTTGGTTCAGCAGTGTCAGGGATAGATTGTACATGTCATAGTACCACTCATTGTGGGGAACAATGAATTATTGCTGGCACTCATATGAAGGGGGCAGAGGAACTAGATTCAGTGACAACGGATGGGTCCAATGACTCGTCATTTGATTGTACGATTCGTTGTTTGACCCGTTGGGACTTTAGGAGTCAGGAGAATAACAGTGATTGTGGGAGGAACCCACGAGTTGTGATATCAAGGTACAACTCGTTGTCTAAGTCGTTACATCTAGTAGCGTCATTTTTCTGTGAAATCAATAAGGGCATTTTTGTAATTCCCAAGATCTTAATACCTAAAGTACGTCGTTTTAAGACTTGAAAGAATTTTATTCAGGGATTTTAACCTATTCTAATTTATTCAACTCCCGTGCATGCAAGTTTAGAAGTTCTCCTTTGAAGATCAAGCTTGAATCCTATCAATTCTTTCCCAAATCTCTAAGGCTTCCAAAGTCAAGTTGAGATTCAGTTTACCCAGGTATTTAGGGCTATGAATAAGAGTTTCCTTTCTCTCTCATGCCCAAATTTATCCTCAAGTTCATGAATTCAAGTCTTAATTCATGTTGATGATCTTATGGGGTTCTAGCCCAATTTCATGAAATTCTCTATGATTTGTTTATAGGTGAATTCCCTTCATGTTTCAATGTTTTTTTAAGATTTATGGGCAGATTGTATACCTATTTTGTTTATAAATTCATGATTTCAAGCTTTAAAAGATTATGCCCAATTATGTAAGTTTCATGAATAGACAAATTTATAATTAATGATTTCACGTGTGATGAGATATCTAGCATGATTGAATGTTTATAAATTACCCATGTATGAATATATGATTATAACTTATGAAGTCTATTTATAGTATGCATGATTTTAAGGTTTGGGCAAGCCCACACATGTTAAGTATGCTTTCATGATTTATCCAAGGCTAATAAGATCAGCTTATGATATGTTGTGGAGTTAAGACTCCTCATGTTCAGAGTTTTGACTACGCATGTGATTATGATTTCAACTTCATTGAAAAATAATGGGAGTACTATGCATGTTTTTGGGAGTAGTGTCTAGCACCGAGTAGGCTTAGGGTTCCATGATTCCCCGATCTAAAATCTATGCGCCAACATAGGTTTTTATTATATATCTATATTTTTTTTGGCCTCTCAAGAGAGTTTTCCCCGCCTGTCAGAGGGCCTTCAGTTTGATATTGATATCATAATAGCTTCCTTAGCCCTGGAAAGGTTTTGGACGGCTCTGCCCACTTGAGTGCGATAGTTGGGGCATCACGTAAGCTCTATCATGATGGTGTCAGTTATGACGAGTCTCCCATTGTTCCTCATGATTTCAGTTATTCATGTTCATTACTTGTGATATTATGTTTTACAGTAGGTTTGACCCGATAATCAGTGTATGAGCTTTTACTTATGATTTCAGTTGTGACAATGTCACGCCCCGCCTTGGGGGTATGACTGGCACCTGGTTCCCTATTAGGACCTGAACTGCTAGACTACTGAGCCTAAGCACATCTGGTGCCTGGCTGGCTCTAACTCAGATTCATAGAATCAATGGGCTATATAATGGCTGTAAATATAGCCTCCGGCCGACTGGGCCTATAGCCACCTGTATTATAACATCAGCTAACCAGAATCA
>JACEIK010003283.1:38780-52206 GCA_018107945.1 Datura stramonium | reverse complement strand
ATACATTATGTAAATTTATTTTTAATTGTTAATAGCTGGAACATTGAAATAAAATATTTTTTTTCTTATTTAAAATGCCATGTAGGAAGTCTTAATATTTAAGACATTAAAATCAATTAGTGTTTTACTTTTTATGAAATTAGAAAAATCCATACATGATTGAAATAAGTTTAGATTAATTTTAACCTCTTTTCAATCTTTGAGTTAACATGATCAAGAAGAGATTTTAGGCTTCCATCAATAACAACCTAAGAAAAACTTTTACAACAAGAAGATTTTCACTCAACTTATCAATAATTTTGATAAACTTTAGTCGAACCAATTTTTTTTTATGTACATAAATAAAGAATAAATTTTATCACCATATTGAAATCTAGATCTATATATATCCAAAAAATAATTGGGAATGAATCTAAAAAAAGAAAATTAAGGAAAGAAAAAAATAACATGTTTCTGATTTTCATCAATCTATTTTTATAATACTTGTATGTGAAAAATGTTAAGTAGCTTAATTTCATTTTAGACATAAAATATATTTTAAAATCTTGATAGATTAAGATCTAATTTTTTATTAATATACATAAAAGTAGAAACCATTTTCGGATTATAACTTTGAAGAGTTATCTATTAATTCAAATATATTTATGATTTATAATGATAATAAATGAATTACTGTGTCAAACTATAGCACATGTTAAATTGTATGTGTTGCAATATTGTTTCTCCCACGAACACGCACACACATAAACACACACACACACACACACACACACACATATTGTAACACCCTGTAAATGGGTGCTGACAGATCAAGTGGGAAAATATATTTTACCGGCTAATTTTTTTATTTTTATATTGCTTGAAAGTGAAATAATAAAGAAATAAAATTGCAGGAGAAAAATTGACCATGGGTGTCGATCGACAGCACGTCAGTTGGAGAGCTATGTGCGTAGGCACACACCGACAAGGAGCCGCACGCGCTAGCGCAAAGAAAGGAGCGAAGAGTGCTTGGGCAGGCGCCGGCAAACACGTGACACGTGTCCGACATGGCCGACTGGTGGTGCAAAATGCCTATTTATGTAAAATCTCACCCCCACCTTCATTTTAACTCATTTTTTTAAACCTCAAGAGCTCTTAGTGAGCTATCCATTGGAAATCATAGTAACAACTTAATAGGTCAATATACAAGAGATTTTGAGGCTAGAAAACATGATCCAAATTCCTTTTGTCGATTGGATCATCGTAGCATCCATGTGGTTGCATTTTCAGAATTTTTGGTGGCTGCCTCATGCCTCATAACTTGGTAAGCTTCCCTACTTGTTAATTATTAGTTATATATGCTGGTTTTGGATTTGTGAGACTTAGTAGGCTAATATTCCGAAGTTCCTACGGCTAGATTCATAGAAATCTTATCGATTATGTTTTGGTTGCCATCTTTTCTTATGGGTTATTGTAGCAATATTTTTGGGTGGTGATCTTGCACATATTTTATACCCCACTTGTTTTGTTTTATGATGTTTTGAGAAGAATATTCTTTTGTTAATTCATGTTTTATGGAAGTATCGAAAGGCGCTAATAGATGTGATTAGATGATCTTTGCAAAAAAATAGATGGAAGGTTACCCATATAAAACTGCTAAGGCAAGGAAAATCCGGGTTACAAGGTGTGATGGAAGGATGTTCGACAAAAATCGGCCTGGTGAGATGCCTAGTACGACGCCCTTGGGATGAGCTTTAGAAGAAAATTAACTCCAGCAGGTGGTGAGATAGCCGGCGCGGCGCTGCAGGGGAAGGTTCAGTATAATTTTTCTAACACCCTGCCAAATTGGTTGGAACGACGCGCCACAACTCAAACTTCAAAAGGTTTTTTCAGCAAATTTGGTGAAACAGGAGGTGTATCACACCTAAGATACGAAGTCAACTAGAGAAGTAAATTTTATCACCTTGGCGAGATGACAGGCACGATGCGCCTAGGACTAAACTCTAGAGAAATTTTTGCCCCACTTTGGCAGAATAGGAGGCGCAACGCGCCATAAACCAAACTTCAAATGGGGCCAAGGCACCAGGTAGGCGCTATCACTGGCGCGACGCGCCTGGGCCTCTCTTGGTTGAGTTTTTGTTAAGTCTAAAAGCTGAAGGTACTGAGGGCAGAATATAAATTTCCTTCCACTATAAATACATCTCTTAAACATCTATAAAAGGAGTTCGACATTTTTGAAAAGTGCATAGAGATAAGGGTTTTCTTCATTTTCTAGGTTTTCTTTCTTTACTTTTTCTTACTTAATTCTTGTATAAGAATGATGATATCTTGGGTTTTGTACTTGAATATGTGTGGATAAAAGCCTCATTTTAAGATTTTAGCCAAAAGCATGATGGTTGTAGTTTGAAAATTTATTTATGCTAAACTAATATTTCTCTATTATAAGGTTGTTTATGTCCTCTTGTTTTCAAAATTATTCATCGGTTTGATCACCTTGCGAATAAAATTTATGACTCATTGATTGAACACGTAGGAAAGAATCATGAGGGAAAGAAGAGGAATAGAGTAGGTTCTTGACCCTTGTCGAAAAAAAAGGGATTAATTAGCTGTAAAGGATAAAAATATACCCTGCAAGCCTACTTAGTTGATTAAGGTAATCTGTCATCAACATTTTACTTTTCTCCTGTGACCATAGAAATATATGCATTAGGATTGGTAAAACAGTTCTTGAATTATCAAAAAGATACTTCAGAATATATTTGTAAACTGCGACTAATAATATAGGAAAATAGGTTTAGTGTAATAAATTCAATAACTCAACTTGATTGCAAAATAGCCAAGACTCTAGATTTCTATAATCATTTAGAATACAATTATCTTTTAAGCTCTTGTTTGTCACTTTTACTCTACATTGCTAATCTAGTATATTAGTATAAACTCTTGAAAAACACTTCACTTTTATTCAAATAGTGAAATAAGAATTCAAACTAAGGTAATTAATCAGACAAGTCTCTGTGGGATGATATTTAGACTTTTGTCCTATATTACTTGAAGATCATGTACACTTGCGTGTGTAATTGGCCATGCCAAATTTTTGGTACCGTTGCCGGGGACTTGAATATTGATTAATTATTTTTGATTGGAATTGTTATTCCACTGTTTAGTATTTTACTTTATTGCTGGTTGTTGTGCCTTTTAGTTACTTTTTGTTTAGTGTATGCCAGTTACAAGAAGTCAAGGACACCCTAGTCCTCGATTGATTCATAAATAGATCAAACTTTTTATTGATTGATAGTAATGGCTGAAGATAACAAAATAAACCGCACAAACATCCAGGAATGGATCCAAGTTCTAAATTTCGCCAGGTTGAATTTGGAGAATGCTTCCAAAGCAATCATCAAACCGATGATCACTAGAAATTTTGAACCGAAAGAGGGAACAACGCAGTTGGTACAAAATACATGCTAATATCAGGCAAGTCGCACGAGGATCTGCACAAGAATTTAATGATATTTATGGAACTGAGTGAGAATTTCCATTACTAAATGTCTTTTATGAATACGTTAAACTCACTCTGTTCCCATTTTCACTAATTGGAGAAGCAAAGGAATGGTTGCAGAATGAACCAGAAGGGTCTATCATTACCCGGGAGGCTCTTTCTAGTAAATTCATAAACTGATTCTTTTCTTCAAGGAAAATAAAGGAGTTAAGAGGAAAAATCTATGGGTTTATTCATAAAGATGGAGAAACTTTAGCTCAGGTATGGAAGAGATATAAGGGCTATCTGCAGGATTGCCCTCACCGAATGCAATCAAAGGAGATAATCATACATAATTTCATAGAGAGACTGAACCAGAGTCAAAGATTTTTCTTGATGCTTGATGTCGCCCAAGCGCACGCAAGCGTACATGGTCGTCAAGTAATATAGGACGATGAAGTCTCGATATCAATCCCTCTGAGACTTATCAGATTAATTATTTTAAGGTTAACATCTTATTTCACTATTCTAATAGCAAAAATAAAATTGGGGAATGGTTTGGGTGATTGTATTACTAAAGAATTGAAAATTAATTTAACTATTAAATTAAACGCATTTTCACAATTGTTTGGAATTCAAATAAAGAAGAGAAATCCAGGGTTTTGGAATTTTCACTTTCAGGTTGAGTTGTAGAATTCGAATACGCTAGTCTAATTCTTTCTAAGTTTGATAATTGTAAGTTACAATCCTATTTCTCACTATTCTCCTGAATATCCAAGAACTATCTCATGAACCCTAACACCTATATCCCTATGGCTGCAGGAGAAGCATGAGACAATGGTTTTAGCTACTTGTATTCAATTAAATAGGGTTGAAGGGTATATTCCTATCCTCGACAATGAAATCTATCTTGAACTCATTGAACAAGAGTCTTTAAAACCTATTCTATGCTTTCTTTTAACCCTTTTGGTTCTCTCTCCCGAGTTCAACCAAAAGCTAATAGATATATTCGTGAAGTGATCAATCTAACAAAAAAGCAATTAACATAAGTAAGCATAAACAACTTTTAACGAAGAATTAATACTAGCATAAATGAGTGTCAAACTACAATCATCATGCTATGTCCAAAACCCTAGATTAGGGTCTTTTTCCACTCATGTTCAAGTGCAAACCAAAAAACATAGTCATCATTCAAAAATAAATGATAAAGAAAATAAGAAAAACCTAAGAACGTAACGAACTTCTTTTCTCTCCCCCAAAAGCTACGTACAAATGATCAATATGAAGAAAGGTAGCTAAAAAAATGACCTAGATGACATATTTATTACCATGGTATCCAATGACTCTTTTTCCCTTGAGAAGTACAACTTTTAAACTTGAAAATACGTCCCGGATAGTACCTTGCGCCACACCATCCACTGCATCAGAGTTTTGAAAAAATTTTCTAAGTTCAGAATTCTTCTGGTGTGCGCACTTCACTCATCTCGTAAAGGTGTTTATCAAAATTTATTTTGGAGTTGAGGACCTGGAATGCCACACCACCCAACACACCAACTTGAACACAATTTTATTTGAAGTTTAGGCTATGTCACGCCACACCACTCATCTCGCCATGGTGTTAGTGAAATTCCTCCGAAGAACAATAGGCCTGGCATGCCACTCTCCCCATCTTGACAACCTTGGGCAATATTTTTTTGATGTTGGGAGGCTGGCGCACCACGCTAGCTATCTCACCAGGGCTAAATTTCCAATCTCTTCTTTCTTCACACTTTGGACCATTTTTTAGTCCTTTTTCATTTGTTACCTGTTCAAATCATCTAAAAACACTTGTTAGCTCAAAATACACACACAATTCATGTCATGCATTTCATAAGGATAATGATCTCAAAACAAGGTAAAAAATGGGTAAAAGTATGGAAAATGGGAATAGGATTATGCCCAACATCACCACCCCACACTTAAACCATTGTTCTTCCTCGAACACACTCCTCACTCACATGCACAAACACATTTTTTTCTCATCACTTGTCAGCTCTATCAATCCTCACTCAAACAATTAGCATAGAGCATATGAATAAGTGGTTCATCAGTTCATAAACAATTCACATCAAGCACATACAAAAGTTCACACATTCAAGACTACATAGATTCTATAAGTTACTCATTTTTTAAAAACAGGGCCAACATGATTAAGTATGATACATGCAACACATAGTACACTGACTTAGACCATCTTATGCTCTCACTTTTAGTGATGTTCCTCTCTCAGATTATCAATACAAAACATGAAAAATCGTAATCAAGGCACACTCACTCTCACAAATGATGTATTATACACATGCCAGATACCATATGCTTGTCTTTCATGTAAAGTAGACTACTTAGTTATTTCAAAGAGAATAAGATCATAAGGACTTTTCTTGATTGTAATATCGACTAAGGGATTGGTAGAAATGATTTTCTTTGATAATAGCTATCAATCCAAAGAACTTTTAAGATATTTTTCATCTCTTGTCCACCATTTTTTCTTATTGTTAACCTTTCACTTCACTAAACCCCTTTTCTTTCCTTTGTATGCCCCATTTTCACTACTTCACTACTAGTTTTTGCTTATAGTAACACCCCAAAAGTCCCTAAGACTAGACTCAGAATTTGTAATGTGTTCAGCAGAAATGTCTGCCGATTTCTCTCAATATGACCCCACATATGGGTCGTAGGATGGTGGTATGGATCATAGGGAGACTCGTGGTTTAGCTTAGTGGCTTCTTTTCTAGACCACGAGTCCATAACGTGAGCCGTGGTTTGGTGGTACAACTCGTGATCATGGAGCCATAGTATGCTACGGGGTTGAAAAATGTTGGTCCTATGAGTGGTTGTATGACTCATGGTAAGGAGTTACGGGTCGTGATAGGCAACTGTGGAAGTCTTCAAAGAGTTGGAGGAAATTCAAATGGTTGGTTATGGGAGCTAACCACGAGTCATAGGAGGATCGTACGACTCGTGGTACAGGTCATAGCTGCTGGCAGTTCAGTTTTCCTGCGAATTCATTAAGGATATTTTTGTAGATTCTAAGTTCATAAGCCCTAGACCATGTGGTTTTAAGCCCTGAAAGATGTGTATTTAGGGGGTTTAACATTCTAAATCATTCCCCTCCCATGAATGCAAGATTAGAAATCCCCTATTGAAGATCAAGCCTAGAGGTCTTCGAGTTCTTCTCCAAATCTCTTGGGCTTTCAAGGAAGAGTGTAGATTTAGTTTATCCAGGTATGTATGCATATGAATGAGACATTCCTTACACTCTTATGCCCTGCTTTCTCCTCAAGTTCATGAATTCAAGTCTTAGATCTAGCTTATGGTCTTGGGGTTTTAACCCAATTTCATGAAATTCTCTATGGTTTGTTTATGGGTTAATTTCCCTTCATGTTTCAAAGTATGTTTTAAGATTCATGGGTAGATTTTATATCTATTTTGATTAAAACTTCATGATTTTAAGTTTTTAGAAAAATTTTCCCACATATGCAAGTTCATGAAAAGTCAAGTTTATGATTTATGATTTCAAGTATGATGAGATATCTAGCATGTATGAATATTTACAAATTACCCATACATGAATTTATGATTTGAAGTCTATTTCAAGTATGCATGATTTTTGAGATTTGGGCAAGTCCATACAAGAAAAGTATGTTCGTCTATGATTTAGTGAAGGCTAACAAGATATATATACATACATATATATACATACAATCATATAACATACATACATATATATACATACATACATATATATATATACTTATATGTCATCATACTTATACATACATATATATATACATACATATACATACATATATATACATACATATATATATATATATATATATGTATATATATATGTATGTATATATATATATATAATGTAAAAAAATAAAAAAAAACACTATAAATTAAAATTTTCAAAAATTAAAAATATTAAAAAAATCAAAAAAGATAAAAAAATTATATATATATATATATATATATATATATGTCTATATATATATATATATATATATATATATATATTGGAGTCAAGACTCCTCAAATGTATAGATTCAAGTTATGCTCTAGAATATGATTATGTGGGCATTAAACATACTTTGGGAGTAGTTTCTAGTCACAGGAGTAAGCTAGGAGTTCCAAGGTTCCACAGTCTTATAAACTACGCATCCAACGTAGGTATATTTTAGGGCCTCTCAAGAGAGTTTCTCCGCCCAAGGACACACCATGATATCACACTTACTTATCCTTCGACATGGCAAGAGGTTAGGATGGCCCACCATACATGGGCAAGATGTAGGATCATCATGCACTCATACATAGTAGTTGTCGGTTATGACGAGTCTCCCCTCATTCCTCATGATTTTAGTTATGCATGTTCATGATCTTATGATATTATACACAACGAGTTTGACCCAATGATCGGTTTATGAGCTTTTACTTATGATTTTAGTTATGACAAGTCATATAATTTCTATTTTCAGCTTTGGGTCATTCTATTCAGATATGATATTCATCTTGTTACTAAACATGTTTTGGATTTTGATTTTAGCATGCACTGACCTTGCTCTCGTGATCTTATAATATATGTTTATCGCAATTCAGTTAACGAATCTACTCAACATGTTTTACTTTTTGACCCAATGATCAGTTTATGAACTTTTACTTATGATTTTAGTTATGACAAGTCATATAATTTCTATTTTCAGCTTTGGGTCATTCTATTCAGATATGATATTCATCTTGTTACTAAACATGTTTTGGATTTTGATTTTAGCATGCAGCCTTGCTCTCGTGATCTTATAATATATGTTTATATGCATGATTCCAGTTAACAGATACTCAACATGTTTTACTTTCCTTGCATAATCAGTACATTTCAAGTACTGACCGCATACGCTATGCTGTATCATTTTATGATACAGGTCCAGATGCTCTGACTCAGTCCTGCAATTAGCTGGTCTTCACAGCTTAATCCAGTTCTATTATTAATGAGTTCTCATCCTTCGAGGACCTTCAGTTGGTTGAGTTATAAACTTTCACTTTCAAACTTTTAGTGAGCTAGTTTGGGATGTTGTCCCATCAGTTCTTCGGTTATGTTAGAGTCTTTGTCAGACACTATGTAGAACTTTAGCTTTGTCACTATCGACTCTGTTAAAAATTTATATGTATTCATACTTCCTATTATGCATGTTTTAAAATATCAGTTTCTTCTTATGTTTTCCCTCTAGCAATTATGTTCATGCCATGGGTCGACTTGGAATCATTCGTGGTTCTAGGTCCCGTATCTTGGTCCGGGCCTATGTTTGGGTTGTGACAAATTCGGTATCAGAGCAAAGGTTTAGAGTGTCTTAGGGTGCCTAAAAGTCGCGTTGAGTAGAGTATTTTCCATGGGTATGAAGTGCGCCACACTTATGAGGAAGAGACTACAAGACGGTTTAGAAAATTTTTCTTCTTTCATGATCTATGTTGTGCGATGGAGTACCTCTCTATCCTTCTAACTCATACTATACGCGTTTGCAGAATCATGCCTCCATGCCATATGAATGGAAGAAGGGAAGAAAATGGAAATGTCCATGATAATGGAAATAGGGATGAGCATCAGCAGGCCCCGCCATCACTAATAGGTCCTTTGCCCGGTAGGTCTCTCATGTTGAGTTTAGAGCAGCTTTTCAGATGTTGGCACAGATGGTTACTGCTCAGGTCAATCAGCGGGCAATAGCTCATGTCCCTCAGAACGCAGTGGCAGCTCAAGTTTAGGACTTTCTCAGGATGAATCCACCTGAGTTCCTTGGGTCAGTAGTGGATGAGGACCTGTATGTGTTTCTTTAGAAGATATAGAAGATCACCCAAATTATGGGGGTGACGGTAAAAGAGAGCGCAGATCTAGCCTCCTACTAATTGAAGGGTGTTGCTTACATTTGGTACTGTCAGTGGAAGGACGATAGAGTAGTGGGAACCATTCCTGTGAGTTGGGATGAGTTTATGACTGCCTTCTTAGATAGATTCTTCTCTAGGGAGTTGAGGGAAGCAAAGGCAACAAAGTTTTTCAACTTGAAACGGATATGACTGTGCAAGAGTACGCCTTGGAGTTTACCTGGCTATCCAAAAATGCATCGGAGATGGCTGCGGATCAGAGAGCTCGTATGAGTAAATTTGTGTATGGAGTGTCATATTTGCTGGTCAAGGAGTGTAGGACCACAATGCTGAAAAGTGATTTAGACTTCTCTAGATTAGTTATATACACCCAATAGATAGAGGCGGATCAGGTGAAGGAAAGAGAGAAAGAGGCAAAGAGGTCCACGACAGGCAGCTTTCGTTTTTTCCAGCAGAGGTCCGGTTGTGGACATCATCAGCAGTCCTATCAAAGATCATCAGCCCCAGTGCCATCATCAATCAGTGTGCCATCTAGATTTAGGTGTGATCACAGGGGAAAGATATCATGCTCTAGGGAACAACGGAGCAGGTTAGGGGGGCCCAACGTGCCAGTTTGCAGCAAGTGTGGCAGGAAGCACTCCTGGAGTGGCTAGAGTGGTCACGCGCATGTTTTGGGTATGGTAAGCCTAGAAATCTACTTAGATACTGCCCATCAGCCAGACAGGGCAATGGTAGAGGCCATGGTGCAGCCACCAGTTCAATAGCTCTACCAACATGTTCAACTCAGTAGGGTGCATCCACTAGTGCAGGTGGTGGTCAGTGTTAGAACAGATTTTATGCCCTCTCATCTTGTTAGGAGCAGGAGATCTCTTCAAATGTAGTCACTAGTATGTTACGAGTATTCCATCTTGATGTGTATACATTGTTAGATCCAGGGGCTAGCTTATCTTTTGTGATGACTTATGTTGCTATTAGTTTCGAAGTCAGTCTCGAAATCCTCTCAGAACCCTTCTCAGTCTCTACTCTAGTCGGTGACTCAGTTATAACTCGATGGGTGTACATAAATTGGCCCATCACAGTCCTTCAAAATGTCACCATAGCCGATCTAGTAGAGTTAGACATGACTGATTTTGATGTTATCTTTGGTATGGATTGGTAGCATTATGTTATTCCTCAGTAAATTGTAAAATCAGTATGGTAGAGTTTCGATTTTTGGGTGAGCCAGTCCTAAAATGGAAAGGTGTTTAGTTTTGCATGTAGGTCGCTTAGTTTTCTACTTTAAAGCTAGAAAGATGATTTTCAAGGGTTGCATGTACCATCTAGTTCGGGTTAAGGATGCTATGTCTGAGACCCTAACTCTCCAGTCAGTCCCTATTGTATGTAATTATTTAGAGATTTTCCCAGATGATCTACCAGGAGTTCCTCCTGAGCGGGAGATTGACTTTGGATTGACCTTCTTCCCTATATGCAGCCTATATCCATTCCTCCTTATAGAATGTCTCTAGCTGAGCTAAAGAAGTTGAAAGAACAATTGAAGTATTTATAGACAAGGGCTTCATCAGACATAGCAAATCCCCATGGGGTGCACCAGTTCTCTTTGTTCGAAAGAAGGATGGGTCTCTTCATATGTGCATTGACTATCGACAGTTGAACAAGGTCACAATCAAGAACTAGTATCCCCTCCCCAGAATTGATGACTTGTTTGACCAACTTCAGGGTGCTAAGTGCTTCTCAAAGATAGACCTCAGATCTGGTTATCATTAGCTCAGAGTTAGGGAGAGTGGCATTTCTAAGACAGCCTTCAGGACTCGGTATGGTCACTATAAGGTCGTAGTTATGCCTTTTGGACTAATGAATGCTCATGTTCATGATTGTCTCTATAAATGATATTTTTAGTACTCTTGGAGCGATGAGGAGCATGCCGCTCATTTGAGAATTATGCTATAGACTCTGAAGGATCGCTCTTTGTTTGCTAAATTCATCAAGTGTGAATTTTGGTTAGACTCGGTAGCATTTTTGGGTCATGTGGTTCTAGTGAGGGTGTGCAGGTGGACTCTCAAAAGATAGAGGCGATGAAGAATTGGCCTAGACCAGTCAGTCCTTCGGATATCAGGAGCTTCTTGGGTATAGCTGGCTACTTCAGGTGGTTTGTTAAAGGATTTTCATCCATTGCAGCCCCATTGACTAAGTTGACTCAGAAGAAAGTCAACTTTTAGTGGTTAAATGCCAGTGAGAAGAGTTTTCAGGAGTTAAAAACTCGACTCACTTCAGCCCCAGTGTTGACCCTACCAGAAGACACATATGGTTTCGTTGTGTATTGTGATGCCTCTAGGGTTGGTCTTGGTTGTGTGTTGATGCAACATGGTAAGGTCATTGCATATGTCTCTAGACAGCTTAAGACTCATAAAAAGAATTACCGACGCATGACCTAGTGTTGGCAGCGGTAGGGTTCGCATTGAAGATTTGGAAACACTACTTGTATAGAGTATATGTAGATGTGTTCACAGACTATAAGAGCCAACAATATGTGTTTACTCAGAAGGATCTGAATTTGCGACAAAGGATGTGGTTGGAGCTTCTCAAGGACTATGACATGAGTGTCCTTTATTATACGAGCAAGGCCAATGTAGTGGTAGATTCCCTTAACAGGTTGTTCATGGAGAGTGTGTCTCACGTTGAGGATGGAAGGAGGGAGTTGGTGAAGGATATGCATCGGCTCGCTCATTTGGGAGTTCGCTTTATTGACTTGACGAATGGTGGTGTCTTTGTTCAGAATACATCAAAATATTCATTGGTGACTGAGGTCAAGGCTAGGCAAGACAAGAATCCTATTTTGGTAAAGCTAAAGGAAAATTTCTAGCATCGAAAGGTGGAGGTCTTCTCCCAAGGGAGAGATGTCTTACTTCGATATCAGGGTCATTTATGTATTCTGAGTGTTGATGATTTGAGAGGATGGATGTTGCATGAGGCTCATGGTTCCCAATTTTTTATTCATTCAGGTGCCACCAAGATATACTGTGACCTACGAGAAGTCTGTTGATGGGGTAGCATGAAGAGGGACATAGCAGAGTTTATGGCTAAGTATCAGAATTATCAACAGGTGAAACTTGAGCATCAAAGATTGAGAAGTATTCTTCAATACATTTTTATCCCTACTTGGAAGTGGGAAGATATCAATATCGACTTCATCACAAGGTTTCCTTGCACTCGCTAACAGTATGATTCTATATAGGTAGTGGTAGACAGGTTGACCAAGGCAACTTATTTCCTACCGGTCAAAACTACCATTTCAACTGAGGAATATGCTAGATTGTACATTTTAGTGTTAGTTCAAATGCATGGAGTTCCCTTATCCAACATTTTTGATAGAGGTACTCAGTTTACCTCATAGTTTTGGAAGTCATTTAAGAAGGGACTTGGTACAGGTTAAGATTAGTACAACTTTTCACCCGCAGATAGATGATCAGGCCAAGCAGACCATTCAAACTCTTGAGGATATGTTGAGAACATTGTGATCGACTTCAAGGGTAGTTGGGATGATCATTTACCACTTATCGAGTTGCATATAACAATAACTACTACTTCAGCATTCAGATGGCTCCGTTTGAGGTGCTTTATAGGCGTGGTGTAGGTCACCTATTGGTTGGTTTGGGGTAGGTGAAGCTACGTTGATAGGGCCATATTCAGTTCATGAGGCTATGTAGAAAGTTTAGCTTATAAAGGAAAGGATGAAAATAGCTCAGAGTCGTCAAAACTCTCATGTGGATATTAGGCGGAGAGAGATTGAGCTTGAAATCGATGACTGGGTGTTTTTAAAGGTGTCTCCTATAAAAGGAGTGATGAGGATTGGAAAGAAGAGGAAGCTTAGTCCATGATATGTTGGTCCTTATGGGATTTCGTGGCGAAATGGCAGGTGGGATATGAGTTGGAGCTACCAGTAGAGTTAGCATCATTGCTGATCTTGGGCATATTTATATGCCCAAGTGATACGCAAATGCGTCGTTTTGCCTTGTTTATTTAACAATGTTTGTACATTCTCATGTAAATTGTAGGAAA
>JACEIK010003282.1:127726-150427 GCA_018107945.1 Datura stramonium | reverse complement strand
GTTTGCAATATAATTTACCCAACTTTAAGAGTCAGGATCGAATCCACAGGGAATAGGGATAGATTACTACTGAAGTCATATATCAATCTAAACTAGATAGCATCATTGTATCGTAATTCATAAAATAAATGTTTGAGGAAAATTAGATCACTATATGATTTTATTGCAATATCAAATAAGGTAAGGCAAGTTGAAGCAACAATGAAAACAAATTCTAGGGATGTACTATTGATTGGACATCAATAGGATTGGAGTTAATCAAAAAGTCTAACGAATCAACTACCAACATGAATAGCAATGTACAAGTTTATACCTGATGTCTTTTTACCACTTGGGAATATTCTACTTGAGTTCTTTATAACTCCAAGCTCAATTGACAAATTACCCATATTGGCTTGGGGAAGAATTAAGATATTTCTCACCTTAATCATTAAATTGAGTTATGAAAATGGGTTTTGGCTATTTCTAGCCCAACCCCACACTTACAAAACTCAAATCCCCACTAATGCTTTCTCACCCATATCCTACTTTCCTTTTTTAAGCAAAAGCAAGATAAGTAAATACAATCTATGTTTGCAACCATAAATATTTGCATTAAAACTTAGAGAAAGCATTAGATTCATGCATAATAAGTGATTCCAAGACTAAATCAATAACACCCAATCAAATCTAAACCCACGTCAAGCACACACCGCTAATAATCAAATAAGCTACTCATAAATGTAAATAAGAGAATTAAATCAATAGGAGATTCATTCACATTCATAATTGAATGGTAAATTTGAGCTTTAATGTATACTTTAATGGAGAATTCTTACCTTACAATATTGAAGAAGAAGAAGAAGAAGACTAGCTCTTACTTCTCTCTCTACAAAATTAGCTATTCAAAAAGTATTGTTCCTTCTAAAATGAATGTGTCTACAAAATAGGAAAGTCTGCTCTTNATTAATGTAGTAAGAACAAGAATTAATAGAACAACCATGGAAGAAAAGATGAAAAACCAAAATGATCAATAATTACATTTCCACTACAAATGTTCTTAACATCAACACGAAGTGAATTTAGCCACTCATTTTTGGAATAAACATCATCAAATAAGTGTAAATCATACAAACGATTGAAATAAAGGAGAAAGAGATGGAGAAGAACCCTAGGATTTTCGTCCCCTCAACTGTCTGTAACCCACGTTCTTGCTCAACTAAGTCCGAATAATTAAAAATGAACCTAAGTGTGCTATTTATACTAGTGGGAATTTTTCCCGGAATAACAAGCAACATGTCCACAGCGATTGTCGCGAATATTGCCTCCGTGACATGGCACAAATGCGGACCCTTATTGGAATCCGGTCCTCTAGGTAATTGCAACGTGCCACGACGTGCAACGCGGGGCTTGGCCAACGTGCCACGGCTCCAACGCGCACCTTCCAGCACAGCAATTTACATGGGCATTTCAGTGGTATGTCCAACGTGCCGCGGAGGCAACGCCGGACCTCACTGGAACTTTGGCCAATTTTAATCATCCGGGGTAGAATGCCTCCGCGATGGCAGCGTGACATGGCTCCATCGCGGAGCCCCTTAATTTGCTGCATTTCCTTGGCCTTTTCACTTTGCTAAGCTCAGGAGTCCATTCCCCGTTCTCCCACATGCATCTTAGCTTCCTAAAAATATATTTTTCTTGCAAAACAACGCTAATCACATGTTGGTTAGTATAAATTCATATTTTTAACTACAAATTACATGAGAATACAAATATCGATGGATAAACAAGACGAAATGAAGTATTTGAGTATCCTTATTAACTACAAATTACATGAGAATGCACAAATATCGATGGATAAACAAGACGAAATGAAGTATTTGAGTATCACTTGGGCATATAATTCTGCCCAAGATCATCCCTTTTTGGGACCCTTTGAGGAAAATTGGTAGTGCACTTGATGGTAGGAGACCACGAGTCGTGGTCAGGTGTTATGACTCGTCCAGTCCCTTATTGGGACTGGCAGTCAGTTTTTCCCTACGTGTTTATTAAGGGCTTTTCCGTATTTCCTATGATCATAAGGCCTAAACTACGTCATTTTAAGCTATGAATAGTGAGTTTTAAGAGGGGTAAGTTCATTTTAAGCTATTCTTATTCATGCATGCAAGTGTAGAAGTCTAGAGAGGTGATCAAGCTCAGTTCCTTCCAAGTTCTTCTCGATTCTTCCTTGGGCAATCAGAGGACTTGTAGAATCAGATTCTCTCAGGTATGTAGGATTATGAATGGGTGAATTTGTTCACACCCATGCCCTATCCCTCTCTAATTCATGAAAATCTATGTGCTCATCCTATGGGGCTTTAACCTAACGCATGAATTTTCTAAGTTTCTACCATAGGTATGATCTAAGCATGTTTCTATTATAGAATTATGATTCATGGGCAAGTTTTACAATGTTTTTAATTATAATCATGTTTTCAAGTTTTATAAATTATAATTCCCATCCATGAGAAGTTCATGAAAGTTGAGATCTATGATGTATGTACAAGTATGTTGAGATATTTATTAGAAAAGCATGTTTTCAATGTTATCCATGTCTATGATCATGTTTTCAAGTGAATCAAGTATTTTGAAGCATGTTTAAGTATTGGGCAAGCCCATATGTTCAGATATGATTTATGATTTCACGAATTAGCTTACCATATGGTTTTGGAGTCTTCAAGACTCCCAATTATGTTCAGCTCGTGGTATGGTTTGAGCCAAGGCTCCTCATGTGTGATTTCAGATTTTATATGTATACATGATTATTAAGCTTTGTCACTAGATGATGGTTAGCTTCGTTGAAAAATGATGGAGAGCATATGCATGTTTTTGGGAGTAGTGTCTAGCACCGAGTAAGCTAAGGGTCAATTAACCCTATGCCCCAGAACTACAAGCCAACATAGGTACGATCAAATTGTTTGGGACCTTCTTTGGAGCTTTCCCCAGCTCCAAGAGGCCTTCAACTTGATATCGATATCATGCTAGTGTCTTTAGACCTGGAAAGGCTTTAAACAGCTCTGCACACTTGAGTGTGATAGTCGGAACCACGTAAGCTCTACCGTGGTAATTTCTTTTATATGATGAGTCTCCCATTTTTCTTCATGATTTTAGTTATGCATTTTTATTATTCATGATATATATATATATGTATGTATGTATATATGTATATATATATAAGTTCTAAAGCAGGTTTGACCTAATGTTAAATTTTACTTATGATTATTAGATTTTAACTTTGAATCATTCGATTCAGTTATGATGTTCAGTTATGTTTAGATCATGATTTCAGAAAATAGAATGCAAGCCCAATTCTCAGATTCTTATCTTGATTATGTTTTATATTATGCATGTTTTAATGGTTTTACTTAAGCGGTTTTACTAACCTTGCATACTCGGTACATTCCACGTACTGATTGCATACTCTATGCTGTATCATTTTATGATACAGGCTCTAATCTTCATACTCGGCCCCATCACTAGCCAATTCTCTGGAGTTAGCATCCTGTCTCAATGGGTGAGTCCTCATCAACCGCGGACCATTTCTTACCAGTTATCTTTGTATTTTCAGTATCAGACTTGTCGGGCTAGTTGGGGATGTTGTCCCATCAACCCATCAGATATGTTAGAGGCTTTTAGACTTAGCGTAATAATCAACTTGTCATGTATTATGTGAATTCTAGTTCTGATATTATGTTATGTTTAGACTTCCGCTATATATTGTGATGTTAATCCTTCCGCTTTTATTGATGGAGTTAGATGTATGTTCATTCCATGGGTAGACTTGGAGTCTCTCGGGGCTCCTTGTCCCGTATATCGATCTGGGCCCATGTTCGGGTTGTGACAAACTTGGTATCAGAAAAATAGGTTTTAAAGTGTCCTAGGGTTTCTGAAAGCCGTGTTAAGTAGAGTCCTTTTAATGTGTGTGAAGCGTGCCACATTTATGACAAAGAGGCTATAAAACGTTTAATAAAGATTCCCTTCTTTCACGATCTATGTCGTGCGGTGAAATATCTCTCTATCCTTCTAACTCATGCTATTCGCAATTGCAGGATCATGCCTCCCCGAAAAGTTAATGATAGAAGAAATGGAAACGGAAATGACCACGAGGATGGCAATCGAACTGGCACCAACAAGCCCTACCAGTCCCTGAGCACCATGCACTAGAGCCAGTTGCCCACGCTGAATTCAGGGCAGCCATTCAGATACTAGCACAGGCCTTGATCGCCCAGGTCAACCAGCAGGTAATAGCGCATGTCCCGCAGAACGGGAATGCGGTGGCAGCGAGGTTAGAGACTTTCTGAGGATGAACCCTCCCGAGTTCCTTGGATCAAAGGTGGATGAGGATCCATACTAATTCATAGAGGAGATTTTGAAGATCACCCAGATTATGGGGGTGACTGGGGAGGAGTGTGTCGATTTGGCCTCATATCAGTTGAAGGGGGTAGCACACATTTGGTTTAAACAGTGGAAGGATAGTGGGGCAGTCAGAGCATGCCCTATCAGTTGGGATGAGTTTCATGAATCCTTCCTAGATCGGTTCTTCCCTCGTGAGATGAGGGAGATGAAGGTAGTCGAGTTTGTGAATCTAAAGCAGGGAAAGATGACGGTCCAGGAGTATGCCTTAGAGTTCACTCGTCTGTTCAAGTACACCCCAAAGTTAGTGGTTCATCAGAGGCCTCGAGTGAGCAGGTTTGTTCATGGGATAGCAGACTATCTACACAAGGATTATCCGACCGCGATGCTTTATCAAGATATGGATTTTCCTCGTATAGTCTTCTACGTCCAGCAGATGGAGGTGGTGCATGTGAAGGAGAGAGAGGCCAAGAGGGCTAAGATAGATAGTTATGGGTTCTCTCAGCAAAGACCAGGTAGTGGACACCGTTAGCAGTCCCACCAGAGATCGTCAGCCCCGGTATCATCGTCTATGAGTGTGCCATCCAGATCTATGCATGACCAAAGAGGACGAGCATCAGGCTCTAGAGGCCAGAGCAACAGGCCCACAGATTCCAGTATCCCAGTTTGCGACAGGTGTGTCCGGAGGCACACGGGTCAATGTTTGGCGGGTAGATGTGCTTACTTAAGGTGTGGAAAGCTCGGAGAAATGCTCAGAGATTGCTCAGCAACTAGACAGGGCCATGATAGGGGCCTAGGCCCAGCTTCCAGTTCAGCAGCTCCACCAGCATGCCCAACCCAGTAGGGGGCATCTACTAGCATAGGTGGCGGTCAGCGCCAAAACAGATTCTATGCCCTAGCATCCCGCCAAGAACAGGAGGTATCCGTAGATGTAATCACTGGTATGTTACGAGTTTTCCACCTTGATGTATATGCTTTGTTAGATCCAGGGGCTACTTTGTCTTTTATGATGCCCTATGTGGCTAGTAATTTTGGAGTCAGTCCCGAAATCTTGTAAGAACCCTTCTTAGTCTCTACTCCAGTATTGGTAGAGGTTGGGGTTTATTTACCCTTGCCCTTCTCTTTTCTTTTGGATGAGGAAGGGTCCTCCTCCTTGCCTTGTTGCCTAGAGGAAGTCACAATCCTACATAACAATGTTAGTGCCACAAACTAAATTATTTTTGTGTTTAGAGAAGTAAAAGAGAAAAACTATGTTATGGTAAGGATTAGATTTAAAAAGATTGAAAGTCAACCAAGTTGAAGATCAGCATTAATAACTGGCAGCACCTATGCTGTAACTGTATTTCGCAGGGTCAGACCGGCAGTTCACAGGTGCACCGTAGGTCTGTGACAGAATCCTCAGCAAAACACAGGGATCCTGTGCTCCACTTGTGTTTTGCAGGAGCCCATCCACGGTTCACAGGTTGGAACGTAGGATGAGGCAGTGGCCTGATAGTGAACTGCTTACCTGCACTCCAGCCTGCATCTCGCAGATGAGGATCCGTGATTCATAAGTGGTCGATAGAGGCCAACATAGATTTTTGAAGCTCTAATTCCACCATTATTTCTCAAGCACGAACATATTACACCTAACAGGTACTCAGACTTCCCCAAAACATTATAAATCCAATAAACAACCCACAAGCCATTGGGACCACTCAACATCTTCTCTTAAGATGGACGTTACCCCGTCTATCATGAGGAAACGTGAAGTGTCCCAACCTAACTCAATATTTCAGTTCAAATTCATACAACTCACTCACAATATCACATTTCTCATTCATAAGCAGCATCAAAGAAAAGAATGAAATTTTTTTATTAAGAAATATGTCAACCAATCTATCATCGGGAAAAATCAAGCATTTTAGCACATGGGTTACTCAGATTTCACACCAACTATTATTTCAAAACATCAGATCTATGTAAGAGATGGAGCATCATTAGCAATAATTTCCACCCACATTTTAAAATTTGAACTCCACCACCATACCCACAACAAACAATGCTATCAAATGAGTAAATAACATAATATGGGTATTTGAGGAACATGAGTTACTAACAAAATCCAGTTCTAATGTTCTACAATCACAAAGAATAAAGAAGAGCGAGAATGAGAAGCACACATACCAAAGTAGTGGAGAGAATAAGTGAAATTGAGATTTTGAAATCTTTGCTCAATAATGGCCAACCCAAAAACTTGAACTTCTAGTGATTTGGTAGAGAGAGTATTGAGAGATGGTAAATAAAATGGTGAAAGGGAATGGTTTTTATAGATGGAAGGGAGTTGAGTGGATTGGGGGGTTTAAAAGGTGGAGTAAATGGGTTAATGGGGAAGATAAAGTGGTTAAGAGAAGGGTTATGGGGAAGAGATAAAGGTGAAGAAAATGGAGGTTATTGGAATGTGAGAGAAGTTTAAAAGGTATGGGTCAGCCATGGGTAGGGTTTAGTCAATAGGTCAGTCAAAATTTAAATACATTTCGTACCTGTGCTTACGCTAGACTTGTGGCTACACGAGGGTACCTATGAAACATAGTTCCTAACATATGTGATCCTATTTTGTTCAGTTTTCTGCCTCTAGCTTGCACCAGACCTGCGCTTCGTGGATCCACACCTGCATTTCATAGATGGCTCACATATCACCTTTCTTTTTTCATGTTTTGACCAGGTATTCCAGCCTGATCCGCTGCTTGACCAACGTTTTATAGGGTCACACTTGTGTTTAGAAGGGAGGGTGCATAAACCATCATTTCCTTCCAACTTTCTAGTTCTATTTTGGGCCTGGACTATGTCTTGCACATCCTCACCTGCGTTTTGAAGGTCTTAAGAAGCTCTTCCCCTATTTTTCTTTCACTTGGTCTTTCATCCAATCATCTTACGAAATCAGAAACAACAAAAACATCAAACATTTAAATGCAAAAACACTTGGGTTGCCTTACAAGAAGCGCCTTATTTAATGTCGTGGCTCGAAGGATTCATCACCAAACATCACTCATCTGAAGGACCATCCTCCTCATCAACTTCCTCTTCACAATCATTCCCTTGCTCCTCATCTTCACCAAGGACCGCAATCACCTTGCATCATTAGGTGGCTTCACTGATTAACATATATTGAAGGTGACCTCTTCTCCACTAACTCTAAACTTTAACTCTCCCAGCTCTACATCAACAAGTGCTCCCCCTGTAGCTTTCAATGATTGCCTTAAAATGATAGGCACTTCAATATCCATGTCACTATCAAATATGATAAAGTTGGCTGGTAGAATAAACTTATCTACCAAGACAAAGACATCCTTAAAAAATCCAAGGGCGCTTGATAGGGAGATCCGCCATTAGGAGCCTCATTGTTTTAGGCTTAAGACATCCCAAACCTAAATTCTTAGAGATCATTAAAGGCATTAGGCTGATGGTTACTCTGAGATCACATAGCGCTTTGTTGAACATGCATACTCTGATGGTGCAAGGAATGGTGAATACCCCTGGGTCCTCTCTTTTGGGAGCAAGATTGCTGGCCATCACCGCACTATAATGGTGCGACACCTCCACTTGCCTGCACCCACAACCCTCTTCTTTTTCAACAGTTCCTTCATGAATTTGGCATAGCCAGAAATTTGGAGAAATGCATCCACAAGCAGTATATTGATGGACAATTTGCTGAATATGTCAATGAATTTGCATAATTGGTTGTCCTCTTTCTTTTTCACTAATCACTGAGGGTATGAGGGTGGAAGTCTAGGCTCTTGGCCTTTTGTATTGAGAGACATCTCACCCTCTTTCTCATCATCAAAATTCTCATAAGGAACATCTATTCCGTCCTTCTCTTGTTCTTCTTCATTATCAATACAAATTGGTTCTTTTGGCACTGTATCACTCACTCCATTCTTTGTTGTCAGATCAACAATTTGCTTGGCCTTAACACCATCCATAACTTTTCCACTCATAGTGACAATAGCCATGCAGTGGTTATCCTTCTTTGGATTGGGTATAGTATCACTTGGGAGGGTTCCATTCAATTGTGAGTTCATTTTGGTTGAGAGATGGTTTATTGGAGCCTCTAGATTCTTAAAAGAGGCCGAATGAGAGCTAACAGTTTGGGAAAGGTTAGACACCTCCCCTTTCAATTTGTTTGCTACACTATCGATGGACTCTACCCTTTTCAACACCCTAACCAACATCTTCTCAATCTTTGAATTGCCAACATCTTTCACCCCTAGTTGCATTTGGGATGCATCCACTACTTTGGGAGGAGGTATGTATGGATTTGAGGTTCTATGATACCCCTCACGATTTTGCTCCCTATTTCCTCATATGTCATTTCTCTCATAACACCCTTGATTTTTCCGATTTCTCCAACCTTGATTCTCATCACAAGGGTGTCAAGGGCCTTAGTTGTTACCTTCGTATCCTTGACAGGAACCCCCCATTTGACCCGCCATGTACTGGCATTCCTCCTCATATCTAGGAGGTGAACCATCTCCTTCATAATTACTATGCCCTTGTGTCCCACAACATTCACACTCTTTGCTTTGACCCCCATAACATGTTTAGTCATTACTTTAAAGTGGGTCATCATTTTTGCTAAGGTTTCATCTCTTTCTTAATAACGCCTTCTCATTTCAGTAGTCACAAGGCTTGGAATGGCACCACTAGAGGATACCTCGGTGTCACTCGTGTGCCATGCTCTATTTTTTTTGGTCATACGATCAAGGAGAGGTTTGGCCAATCCATATGTTTGGCCCAACAGGGACCCACCAGCAAGGTTGTTGGCCACCGACTTATTGATCGAGTCAATGGAACGATAGAAGCTTAGGAGTAGAACTCCATCAAGAAAAACATGGTTGGGGCATATTGCAACTTTCTTTTTGAAGTGGAGCCAAACCTTATGAAGGGGCTCTCCTGGGAGTTGGCCAAAATTGGTAATCTCGTCCCTCAATGGAAGCATTCTTGAGGGAGGGAAGAATCCATCCAGGATTGCCTCTATCAGCTCCTGCCATGAAGTGATTAACCTCGGAGGCAAATCTTCTAACCAAACAGTGGCTTCTCTCTTTAATAAGAATGGAAAAGCTTTAGCTTAATTGACAATTAGCTAATGTTGGTAATATTAAATGGATTGCAGATTTCAAGGAAATTGTGGAGGTCACTTGGTTTCCCTCCAAATAACCCTTTCATTTGCTACAAGTGTAGCATAGTGCTTGTCACATGAAAGAAAGCATTCCCTATCATAGGTGGTAGGCAAATAATTCCAGCTACATCAGGCAATATCAGCTCATCATCATATTGGTCCATGTGGCCGTCCACAAACCTACTTGAGAGTCTTGGCTGATGAAACCTACAAGCAGTGAAAATAACAACAATTCTAAATTCACACAAGATGCTTAACTAGTTCAAATCAACAAACAATTCTAGGCTATCAATGCCTATTCCGCGACAACGGCGCCAAAGTTGATAACGTCCAAATCACCTCCTCAGATGAGAGAGTGTACATGGTCATATGCAATATAATTAACCTAACTAAGAGTCGGGTCGAATCCACAGGGAATGGGGAGTGATTGCTGCTAAAGTTGTATACAATCTAAACTAACTAGCATCATTTCATCACAATTTATAAAGTAAATGTCTGGGGGAAAATAAGATCACAATATGATTCTCAAAGCAATATAAAAAATGGAGAATGCGAGTTGAAGCAACAATGAGAGCAAGTACTAGGGATGTTCTAGTGATGGGGAGTCAATAAAATTAGGGTAAATCAATAAGTCTAAAGAATCAACTATTAATATGAATAGCCATGGATTAGGTTGTACCCGATGTCTTTCGACCACGTAGGTACATTCTACTTGGGCTCTTTCGGACCCTAAGATCACATAACAATTACCTATATTGGCTTGAAGAAGAATTAAGCTATAGCCTTAACCCTTGAATGAATTATGAAAATGTATTTTGGCTATCTCTAGCCCAACCCCACAATTACAAAACTCAATTCCTCACTAATGCTTTCTCACCAATATCCTACTTTCCTTTCTCAAGAAAAAGCAAGATAAGTAAACACAATCTATGTTTGCAACCATATATATTTTAACTAAAACTTAGAGAAAGCATTAGATTGATGCATAATAAGTGATTCTAAGACTAAATTAATAATACCCAATAAAATCTAAACCCCTATCAAGCACATACCTCTAGCAATCAAATTAGCTACTCATGAATGGGGACCCGAGAATTATATCAACTAGATATTCATTAATATTCATCATTGAGTGGTAAAATTAAGATTCAAAATATTCTTCAATGAAGGTTTCTTACCCTACAATTTGAATAAGAAGAAGACTAACTCTCCCTTCTCTCTATGTTTCTCTCTCTACAAAAATTGATATTCAAAAAATACTTTTTTTTTCTAAGATCAAGGTGTGTACAAATTAGGGAAAGTATGTTGCTCTTTATTCTACACGGATTCCCATTTTGCTCTGAGAAGCTTCCAAAATTTTCTTGGGCCAGAGCTAGACAACTTTACCCTTTTCTGCAAGAACTCACTTGTGATGCACTAGCATTTAGCAGGTGCCTTTCTGTGAGGCGCAAGTCTCTCGCAGCTTATGTTCGGAGAAGCCTAGGTGTGTGTAGTTGCACCTGCGTTTCGCAGGTGTTCTTCAAATCTTGACCAGTGGGATCCTGCGCCTCACCTATGTTTTGTTGGTGCCAACTTGTGAATATCAGGTCTTTTTCCTCCAGCACTTTGCTTTTTAGTTCAATTCCTCTACTTTCCCTGTTTAAGTTCAATACCTGCAAAATCAAAGAGAAAGGGCATAAAACCTTCCTAAATGAGTTGAAAAACAAAGAAAAAGCTCATGCTTAAAAGCCTAATGAGTTGGTAAATCACCAACTCATCATAGTGTACTACTTTTTAGTATAATCCTCCCATATAGTACACATAATCTCCTCACATTAAGCATGCATTTTTTGATAGGATAACCGAGAAGACGAACCAACATTTTACTTTGAGCCGTTTGTTGGTATATACAAAATTGCTAATTTTTTACAAAATATAAACTTGTGGGTTATATTATATATTTAAAAAAGTCCATCTCATGATTTGGAATTTTAAGTAAAGGATTTTTGAGAATTTGATATTTCATCTCATGATTTGAAATCGCATGTCCAAATGCTAATTTGATCTCATAATTTAAAATCACAATATGAAATTCCATGTCCAAACGCAACTTAGTCCCAACTCGGTGGCCTGCTTTTGTAACTTTTCGTTACTTTGCTTTAATGCTCAAACCCCTAATAAAATAAAAAATAAAACAACAAAATATATAAATAAATAAATAAAAGCAATAACATTTGAATGCCTCCCAACAAGTGTCCGATTTAACGTCGCGGCACGACACCATCAAGTCCATTACTTTTCCTTCCACTTTAAACTTATGCATTGCACCCCTCATTTCTTTTCTAGTTTTCTGCTTAGCTCGAGGGGTGTTTGTGTAAAAATAGAGACACCAAGCAATAGATGTTGCTTTTCACGCCTCGATTCTATACCCTGGATGAGACACGGTACTTAGGATCACAAGTAACCCCAAGTCAACCCATGGTCTATCATAACACTAGCAATTCTAAGTAAAACATAGCAGAAGCTTTAAATAATGGAATCATTTAAGAAAACAGATATAATAATAAGTTCATACATCTGAAAAAACAACAATACTAAACATTTGATATTCTGTTTGAAAGCCATCTATTAATTATGAGTTGCTGGGACAAGCCCCCAGCTAACCCTAAAATCTAACTGAAAGGAAATTAACGGAAGTAAATGAAATATCGTCCTCGAAATATGAGGACTCACCATTGATGCTACTGAAATCACCTGAAGAAATCTACTAATGGCACTGAGGCTGAGAACCTCCAACTGTATCATAAAACGATACAACATAGGAAGTATGCGTCAGTACTCTGAATGTACTGAGTAAACAGAAGAAAACATAATACTGGATATAAATAACTGAACTGAAATGACATGCAATGACCAACTGAAATACTAAACTGGAATAACTGAAATATACTAAGATAGTCAAGATGACCCTGTCTGATGGTCAAAGACATTCCCTAGATTTGAGATTTCTGAGTCTGAACTAACTGTGCTGAACTGAGCAAATTGAAACTGAACTAACTAATATGAGACTGAATTGAGCTAACTAGTGGGAGAGTCTTTAACCGACATATAACCACATGAGCTAGACATAGAGTTCGATGTATATACCCCATCGGTAGGACCCAAAATACCTTGCCAGCGTATAGATGCATGAAATGGGTGATCAAAATTCTAGGGCCATGAGGCTAATAAAAATGTAACCTACAGCGGTAACGTAGTTCTGGGAGCCTGGGTGCGCTCGAACCTCAGTCCGCTCGGTGCTAATTCCTACTCCCACTGGATATTTCTAGACTGACTACTAAGATGATAGCTCAAAAGTAGGCCCAAGACTAAGTCAGGATTACCTATCTGCAAGCACCCTGAGAGTCTTATCGAACTAGGTTCTATAATTGGGTTCTAAGACTGGTCAGAGCATGCTTATCTTGAAGTGTCGTGACTGTCTAAAGAACAAACTGTAATGTGAGACTGGGTCCTAAGGATGGTCAAAGTTGCTTAACTGAAGTGTCATGACTGCCTAAAGAACCAATAAAATCTGATATTGAGTCTAGTTCTGATAACTAAGAGGCACCACTAACACCTCACGAAAATACTGTAGTCAAACTGATCAGCTGACAATTTTGAATAACACTGAGGGTTCTATCATTCTGACTGAAACAGAACTATCATACAACTAACTGAGATATCAATTCCTACTAACAATATGGGAATCCACAACATTGATAGAATCAAGCAACAAGTAAGACTAACCCAATAGGCAAAATTCTAGGTGATCTCATTCAACATTAGGGCTAAAATCATCCTTAAAAGAAAGAGCATTTATTCTTATCTAGATAATGGAGGATATCCAACAATCAACTTAAGTCATATTCCACAAGCTATAACAGAATCTGTCATATAATTCATCCACATTCAAAAGCTCAGGGCTAGAATTCATAAAGAAACTAGGAGGGATTTTGCGAACACAAGGGAAGAACTATTCCCTTGTTGAATTCCCACATACCTGACTACGTATTCCTTGGAGAAGAAAACTTGAATCGCTCCAATAGATGAGAAGCCCTATTCTTGCTTGAGAGTTCTTAAGAGGAAAGCTTACATTATTTTCTGAAAAAGCTAAGTGGGAATGAGGGGAAAACCATCTAACCCCTCTAAATCCCCTTAAAATTATCCAAAATGATGTAGTTTGAAGTCTAGGAGGTTAGGAAATTATGGAAACACCCTTAGAAAATTCACAAGAAAAACTAACTTCCAGTCCCCACGAGGGACCCAACGGCTCATTCCCAGTAACCGCAACTCGTATTCACGGTCATCAGGTGCACTTCCAAAAACCTCCTATTGGTCACCATGAGTCGTGGTGTACCCAACGACTCGTGGTGACCCACTCGTCAATTACACTGCCAAATTCTTAACTCCTCAAACTATCCTGGACCACGGGTCACCTAACGGGTCGTGGTATGGACTACGACTCATGGTGATTAGTTGTTAAGTTCACTGACTAATTTTCCCCCAATCTTCAATCAATTACTGACCACGGATCACCTCACGACTCGTGGTGTTGACCATAACTTGTGGTCACACCCATGGTCACCCCATTTTGCCAAAATTTTCTACCAAATCCGGACCCTTCCCCACGATTCGCTTCACAACTCGTGGCCTACCCCATGGGTCATAGGATGACACTTTTTGTGATCTGGTGCAGAAAATCCAGTTTTCTCCATTTCAACTCTCGAGTCTGGTCTTAGGGTTGTTGTGGCCTTACAATATCTCTCCATTGGGAATATTCATCCTCAAATGGTAGGAAACACACAGGAAAGCAGAGAATTGCAATCATTATACACAAATACTAATCATGAAAGCTGAAAACTAACAGAATGACTACCTCCGAACGGAACCACAAGTTTGAACTAAATTCACTAATCATACACATATTCATTTACATGAAAGAAACAAGGACACATGAGCTGGACATGTAACTGAATAGAGTTCTAAAGAAAGAATTGATACCTTAAACTGAAATTGAGCCGGTAGAGAACAAATGTGGGTATCTAGCCATCATATCTGATTCGGCTTCCCACGTAGCTCCCTCAACCTGATAATTTCTCCACAAGACTTTGATTGAAGCTACTTCCTTGTTCCTCAGCTTACGAACCTGATGGTCAAGGATCTGAACCGGGACCTCTTCATATGAGAGACTATCTTTCATTCCCACATTGTCCAATGGCACAACTGAAGTTGGATCTCTGATGCACTTCTTCAATACTGACACATGAATACTGGGTGCACAGATGCCATCTTTGATGGTAACTCTAGCTCATAGGCTACCTCGCCAATTCGCTTCAGAATTCTGTAGGGTCCCACATATCTCAGACTGAGTTTTCCTTTCTTCCCAAATCTCATCACCCCTTTCATGGGGAAAATTTTCAGATAAAGCCAGTCATCCAATGCAAACTCCCACTCTCTTCTCCTCACATCAGCATAAGATTTATGACGGCTCTGAGCCGTTTTCAATCTTTTTCTGATGAGTTGTACCTTCTGCATAGCTTCATGAACAAGGTTTGGCTCGATTAGAGTAGCTTCACAAAACTCAAACCACCCAATAGGAGATCTACACCTCCTTCCATACAATGCCTCAAACGAGGCCATCTGGATACTGGAGTGGTAGTTGTTTTTGTACGCAAATTCGATGAGAGGAAAGTGGTCATCCCAAATGCCCTTGAAATTGATCACAAAAGGTCTCAGAATATCTTCTAAGGTCTGAACAGTCCGTTCGTCTTGTCCTGAAAGGCTGTGCTAAGCTTGACCTGAGTACCAAGTCCCTTCTGAAAGGACTTCAAGAAGTGAGAGGTGAACTGTGTACCTCTGTCTGAGATAATGGACAAGGGAACCCCATGAAGTCTGACTAACTCTAGGATATAAAGCCTAGCATAGTCCTCAGCCGAGTCTGTAGTTTTAACTGGGAGGAAGTGTGCTGACTTAGTCATCCGGTCTACTATCACCCATATTGAATGATGCTGCCGACAAGTCCGAGGTAGACCCGTAATAAAATCCATATTTACTTCTTCCCACTTCCATGTGGGTATGCTGATATCCTGATTCATACCTCCCAGTCTCTGGTGTTCTACTTATACTTGTTGGAAGTTCGGGCACTTAGCTACAAATTTAGCGATGTCTCTATTCATTTCGTTCCACCAGTAAGTATCCCATAAATCACGGTACATCTTAGTAGCACCAGGGTGGATGGAATATCTCGAACTATGTGCTTCAGCTAGTATCTGATGTATCAAATCTCCCACATCTGGTATGCACAATCTACCCTGGTAACGGAGTACACCATCTCCCCCTTGGGAGAAAGCCTCTACTTCTTTTCTGTGAACCGCCTCCTTCAATTTAAGTAGTACGAGTTCTTCATCTTTCCTTGAATTAACTTCAACTACTAATGAGGAATCTGATCCACTCTAAACAACTACTCCACCCTCAGCAGTATCAACCAACTGTACTCCCAACCGAGCTAATATGTGGATATCCTTTGCCAGCTCCTTTTTGCCTTCCTCAACATGAGCCACGCTCCCCATTGACACTCTTCTTAAGGCATCAGCCACCACATTGGCTTTGCCCTAGTGATATAGAACTCTTATGTCATAGTCCTTCAGTAGCTCTAACAACCTCCTCTGAGGAAGATTTAGGTCTTTCTGACTGAACACATACTAAAGGCTCTTGTGATCGGTGAAAACATCTATGTGAGCCCTATACAGGTAGTGTCTCAATATTTTCAACACAAACACTTCCGCTGCCAACTCCAGGTCATGAGTCGGATAATTCTTTTCATGAACCTTGAGCTGTCTGGATGCATAGGCTATGCACTTGCCCTGCTGCATCAGAACACAACCGAGTCCAACTCTGGAAGTATCACAATACACAACCAACCCATTTGTTACTTCTGTCAAGGTCAGCACTGGAGCGATAGTAAGTCGAGTTTTTAATTCCTGCAAACTTTTCTCACTCGCATCTGACCACTGAAACTTCACCTTCTTCTGAGTCAACCTAGTTAGAGGAGATGCTATAGAGGGAAAGCCTTCCACAAAATGTAAGTAGTAACCGGCTAGACCCAAGAAACTTCTGATTTCGGTTGGGGAGGTAGGTTTGGGCCAGTCTTTCACCGCTGCTATCTTTTGAGGATCTACCTGAATACCCTTACCCGAGACAACATGACCCAGAAAAGTCATGGACTTTAACCAGAATTCACATTTTCTAAACTTGGCAAACAACTGGCGGTCTCTAAGTGTCTGAAGCACTATCCTCAGGTGATTAGCATGCTCTTCCTCATTTCTGGAGTATACCAGAATGTTGTCGATAAATACAATGACGAACATGTCTAGATACTTCTTGAAGACTCTGTTCATTAGGTCCATGAAGGGTGCAGGGGAATTAGTTAGTTCGAAGGACATAACCACGAATTCATAGTGACCATACCGAGTTCTGAAAGCTATTTTCGGCATGTCATTCTCTGCTCTCAACTAATGATAACCCAACCTAAGATCTATCATAGATAAACAACTGGATCCTTGAAGATGATCGAACAAGTCATCAATCCTGGGTAGGGGATACCTATTCTTGACTGTGACCTTGTTCACCTGATGGTAATTGATGCATATTCTGAGGGTACCGTCTTTTTTTCACACGAATAGTACCGAAGCACCCCAGGGAGAGATGCTGGGTCTGATAAAACCTTTATCAAGAAGGTCTTTTAAATACTCCTTCAACTCCTTAAGCTAAAGTTGGAGCCATTATGTATGGAGGGATGGAGATGGGTTGATTATCTGGAAGAAGCTCTATACCGAAGTCTATTTCTCGCTCAGGAGGAGCTCCGGGATGATCTTCGGGAAACACATCAGGAAACTCACTGACAATTGGAACTGACTGGATAGTTGGGGTATTAGAGATGGAATTTTTGATCGGAACAAAATGATAAATGCACCCTTTGGAAATAATCTTTATGTCAATAAGGTAGGAAATAAACCGACCCTTAGGCACTGAACTACCGCCCGTCCACTCTAAAGCTGGCTTATTAGGGAATTGAAACTTGATGAACCTAGTTCTGCAGTCGACTGCGGCATAACTGGAGTGTAACCAATCCATTCCAAGAATGAGTTCGAAGTCAACCATGTCTAACTCTACAAGGTCAGCTGGAATGACTTTATCGAGGATTGAGACTAGGCAGTTTCTATACACCCGGCTGGCTCTAACTGACTCGCCAACTAGGGTGGAGACTGAGAATGGTTCTGAGAGGACCTCTGGACAGATATTAAACTGGAAAACTATGTAGGGAGTCACGAACGATAGTGTGGCTCATGGATCTAGTAGGGCATATACATCTAGATGAAAAAGATGCACCATACCTGTGACCATATCAGGTGAGCTCTCCTGATCCTGACGAGATGATAATGCATAAAAACAGTTTTGGCGCTGACCGCCATTCGTACCCGAAGTATTGGCCCGCTGAGCTGGTCGGCCTGCTGGAGTTGTTGAAGTGGTAGATTGTGCTCTCCCCCGTCCTGCTAATAGGCATTGAGCTAATGACCTAGCTTTCCTCACTCGAAGCAACCCTCTTGGCTCAAAAGGCATTCCCCTGGATGATTCTTTCCACACTTAGGGAAAGCGGGATACCGATTGCTGGCATTGGCGCTATGAGACTGAGAGCCAGATGCTCCATCCCTCCGATCTTGGCGGGATCAAAAGGTAGGGGCGCTGGTTGAGCTAGGTGTTGGAGCCCTCTGCTGCTGCTGCTGTTGCTATGGATGGCTACTACCGCCAGACCTCTGGTGGCCATAATCTGATTGGCCAGTCCTTACCCATTTGTTCTTCCGCTCCATGTACTTCAGTTTCTCTGCCTCAATTTGTTGAGCATGATCAATGAGGCTGGAGAGGTCGATGTCCTTGATAAGCATTACTATCCTGCACTCCTTAAGGACCAAATTTGAAACTCCATTAACAAACTTTAGCATGCGATCCCTTGGCATGACTACCATCTCTGGATCATATTTAGACATCCTGGTGAACTCCAGTGCATACTCCTCTACCATCTGATTTCCCTGTTTCATATTCATGAACTCCACCACTTTTGCCTTCCTGAGCTCACGAGAGAAGAATTTGTCTAGAAAGGCTGTAGTGAACTCCGCCCATTCCAACGGTCCTTCTCCCTCTGGCCTCCCCTCATTCCACTATTTGTACCAGACCTCGGCCATCCTTTTCAGCTGGTAGGCAGCTAAGTGGGCACTTTTCAAGGAACTGACACCCATGATTTGGGTGATAGTTTTAATCTCATCCATGAACTCTTTTGGGTCCTCTTCCACCTTAGATCCATGGAAATCTGGAGGGTTCATCCGAGTGAAGTCCCGCACTTGGGCAGCTGCTGTGGATCCATTATTGTTGATTGGAACCACCTGCTGGTTCACTTGGTTGGTAACTGTCTGTGCAAGCAGCTGGATAGCTGCCCTAAACTCTGTTGTAGACACTGAGTCATCTTAAGGTGCTGCTAGAGCTGGTGGGGAAGGTTGGTGAGCGTTACCGACCCTTCTTCCATTACCACATCTCAGAGGCATAATTCACTGAACGAAATAGAGCATGAGTTAGGGGAAAGATTATGGAATTGAATTTAAATGCACGATAAGGAGTATGTATAAAAGAGAGTTTTCTTAATAACATCTCGTAGCCTCCTCGTCATAAGTGTGGTGCACTTCATACCTATGAAAGGGACTCTACTCAATGCGACTTTTAGACATCCGAGGATACTCTAAATCTATTTCTCTAATACCAAGTTTTTCACGCCTCGAGTCTATACACTGGATGAGATATGATACTTAGGATCACAAGTAACCCCAAGTTAACCCATGTTCTATCATAACAATGGCAATTCTAAGTAAAACATAGCGGAATATTTAAATAATGGGAATCATTTAATAAAATTGATTTAATAATAAGTTCATACATCTGAAAGAACAAAAATACTGAATATCTAAAATTCTGTCTGAAAGCCATCTACTAATGATGAGTTGCTGGGATAAGTCCCCAGCTAATACTAAAATCTAACTGAAAGGAAATTAACTGAAGTAAATAAAATATCGTCCTCAAAAGATGAGGACTCACCACTGTTGTTGTAGAAATCATTTGAGCAAATCTACTAACTGTGTTGAGGCTTAGAACCTGTGGCTGTATCATAAAATGATACAACATAGGAAGTATGTGTCAGTACTTTGAATGTACTGAATAAGAAGGAGAAAACATAATAATGGATATAAATAACTGAACTAAAATGACATGGAATGACCATATGAAATACTGAACTGAAATAACTGAAATAACTGAAATATACTAAGATGGTCAAGATAACCCTGTCTGATAGTCAAAGACATGCCCTAGATCTGAGATTTCTAAGTCTGAACTAACTGTGCTGAACTGAGCAAACTAAAACTGAACTAACAAATTTGAGACTGAACTGAGCTGACTAGCGGGAGAGTATTTAACTAACATATAACCACATGAGCTAGACGTGGAGTCTGATGTATACACCCCATCGATAGGACCTAATATACCTTGCCAGGGTATAGAGTCATAAACTAGGTGATCACAAGTCTTGGGCCATAAGGCCAACAAAAATGTAACCTATGGTGGCAACGTAGTTTTGGGAGCCTGGGTGCGTTGGAACCTCGATCCGCTCGGTGCTAAGTCCTACTCCCACTGGATATTTCTAGACTAACTACTAAGCTAATAGCTCGAAACTAGGACCCAAGACTAAGTCAAGAATACCTATCTGAAAGCACCTAAGAGTCTTATCGGACCGAATTCTATAACTGGATTCTAAGACTGCTCAGAGCATGCTTATTTGGAAGTGTCGTGACCATCTAAAGAACAAACTGTAATTTGAGACTGGTGTCCTAAGGCTGTTTAGAGCTGCTTAACTGAAGTGTCATGACTGCCTAAAGAACTAGTAAAATCTAATACTGAGTCTAGTTCTGATAACTAAGAGGCACCACTAATACCTCACGAAAGTACTGTAGTCAAACTGATCAGCTGACAATTCTTAATAACACTCAGGGTTCAAACATTCTAACTAAAACTGAACTATCATGCAGCTAACTGAGATTTCAGTTCATACTAACAATATGGAAATCCACTATTACACCCTGAAATTTTTTTGGAAATTATTTGATGTTCGTATGCTATGTTAAGGGAAGTACGGGTTGTATATTGATCGTAGATGACAAGGCAAATGTGTACGAATGGAAAAAAAACAAAGAGTATGTAAAGTTTATAAATTAGAGTCAACATTAAATGACTATATCTCCCAATATATAATGATTAGAAGCCCCACAACCTATCAAATTAAAGATATGAGTCTAATTTTCAGAACATCAAACGGATCATCAATAGGAGTTTGGAATAAAAAGTTATAGGTGTTTTACGGTAGCACTATCGGGCAACTACATGGCCACCGCCCTAAAAACGGCCACCGCCCAAACACCTTTATATTTTATGTTTTTGGTTATGAAATCATTTCCAAATTTTCCAGGTTGGAGGTGCTTTCTTACCCTCTGAAATCCTCTCTCTTTCCAGTAGCAACGACTTAGAAACCAAGAGGAAATCCCTCAAGAAAACACCATCAAAATACAATCATAAGTTGACGGAAGTGAAAGCAACATTGTGGTGAAGTTGTTGCTGCCTTGTAGCTTCGTTTTGGCAGTGTTGTTGCTGCGTGTTTGGGACTATTTTGAGCTAATGTTATACACCATATTAGTAGGAATTGTTCCCAAGAAATAGTAAGTCATTTCCCTCTTTTGATATCTCTAATAAGTGTATGAATTTTTGAAGGAAAACTAGAAGAAAGTTATGGTTTGTATGTTGACTTGTTGTAGTTGTTGTGCTGTTATTTTGCTGCGTTTTGGGCAGCAAGATTTCTGCATTTATGGGAAGTGATTTGGAGTAAAATACTCCTATTATATCCAACAATATTCTCATGCCAAGGGTAAGTGTTTCTAATTTCTTAATTTGCCTAAAAATCCTAGCTAAACCTAGAAGTTGGAGGTTATGTTGGGCTGTCGTTGATGGTATGTTGTTGTTGAAGTTTTGCTCGTTTTTGAAGGTTGGAATAGCTGTGTTTTGCTGAGAATATACTCTATATTTGTGGGTGTTTTTCATGAGAAAAGTGAGGTAATTTCCTACCTCTATTTTCCCCAAAAGTTGTAGATACAAGTTGAAATAAGAAATGCTAAGTGTTGCCTTATTTGTTTGTGTTGTGACTGCCTATTGATGTAACATTTTGTCTAGATAAGTTGGCTTGAAAAAGCCTTGTCACTTGGTGATAAACTCAATTAATTTAAGGGTCTAAATTTCTGGTTGTTGAAAGAAAGAAACGACATAATAAAGCTCGCTGAAAAAAAAGGTATGTCAGGCGTTCTTTGTCTCTTGATTTCCAAGCACAAATTCATGCCGAGGATTAATCGGGCATTTCCCTGTACTTGAGATTCTGTAGTAGCATATTATGGTTCCTCCCAATTTTTATAATTACTTGGTATTAAGGTGTGTATTTGCTAAAGAGTTGGAACGCATGAATGTGAAGCAGAGAGGCCAATTGCCTTCTATTATGGTCATAGTTGTAAATTAAGTCTGATGTCCTCTCGGAGTGGGCACTGTGAGCTGGTCCTTTACATTATGTTATGTATTTGTGGTGTCAAATTTGTTTCACATTATGGTTTCTATGAAATTTGGTAAGCATGAAAAGACAACAACACGCAGACAAACCTAATAATTGAAATCGGGTTTTAACTCAATAAGGGCTAACGAGGGTAACGAAATGGAATTTCCTTATGACAGTTACCTACCCTCTCGTATTCATGTTTTAAGGTACCTAGGGCCATGAGATGATTCCTCGATCCCTCTTCCTTAAGCTAAGCGACTAATTAATGCGTTTCTTAATTAACCGATACGTTAAACTCGGAAAATAGGGCCCGAATGGATAAACTATTTATATTTCTATGGAAGTATCTTTATTGGCAGGTTATGCGCAATATCTTGATATTAACAGGTTATATGAAAATCATGATATATATATATATGTATGTATATGCATTTATGCTTACATTCAAATTACGCGCTAAAGTGGTAAG
>JACEIK010003282.1:98408-110874 GCA_018107945.1 Datura stramonium | reverse complement strand
CATAATATAAGGATCAGGGTTTTTAAAATATTCGTAATACAATCGTACTCCTGATCATAAGAGAAAATATTTATTTAACATGACTTGAGACAAAATACATAATCATAAACATGCATATATCATGAGGAACTGTGGGAGATTCTATTAACCGACATACCCCATATGAGCACACACAAAGACCGACTTTTAAACTTAGTCGGGAGACCATTCGTACCTTGCCAAGGATAGAACCATGAAGGGCGTGATATCACCATGAAAATGGCCGTTTGGTCCAGGGACAATCATAAGAGGGGTCCCAATATACCTAAGGTGGCACGTAGTTTTTGAGATCCGGGGAAGAACCTAGGCCCCAAACCTTCGGTGTTCAATACTACTCTCAAAACATATAGTGCTCATAATATAATATGCATGAATTCATGGGCTAGTTAAATCATGATAATCATAAGCATACTTGTACATACGTGAACTATCCATGACATAAGGCCCGTGAGTCGGCCAAAACATACTTCATAAATCATAGGGTTCATGACTACTTGTATATCATGCATATAACTCGTAAATCATCAAATCATAATGGGTAATTGAATAAATCCATATTTAAAATCATAAATCAAGCCGGGTTTGTAAATATCAACAATTGAAGAGTAGATCATAAATCGATTCATCATAGATCTTACATAATTAGGCTAAATTTAGTAGAAATCATATTCAAAAATTTTATAATCAAAATAGTTGTAAAATCTGATCAAAATCCATAAAATATGATGTAAATCACAAATCATAATAACCCATTAGCAAATCATTAGATTTTCACAAAAATTGAATTAAAACCCCATGAGATTTTTGATAGATTTTCATAAATTAATAAAGAATGGGCATCGGTGTGAACAAAAACATCCATTCATAACCCTACATACCTGGGTAATATCAGATTCCAAGGTTCCTTGACTACCCAAGGGATAATTTATAGGGAAGAGCTTGAGGAATAACTTGATCTCTCTAAAATTGTCCTAACTTGCAAGCATGGGAATGAGGATAATTAGAGGGTCTTAACCTATCTTATCATGCCCAAAAAATACATAAAATGATGTAGTTTAGGGCCCTAGAGAATTGGATTGTCAAAAATACCCTTAATGAAATACCAAGAAAATTCTGCACAGTTCGATCCAACGGGCGTACCAAGGAGTCGTTGGAAGCTACCACGACTCATGGCATGACCCGTCATATGCACTGCTTAGGCCCTGATCCCAGATTCATACCAAGACCCGACAGGATGACTCGTCCTTTGATCAAACGGACTGTTGGGTCGATCATCGCTTGTCCCTTGAATACCTTGAGCTTCTCCTCACAGCGATCCTCACCATGACTCGGTGTTCCCTCCAACAGGTCATGGTACCCATCTGTTAAGTCAACTGGAGATCTGGCAACCCAAACCACGATTGGTGACCACGGGTTGTCACCTCTCACAAAGATTCGTTGGATGACCCGTGGTATCTCCAACTGCCAGAGTCCAGTTCCTCCAACGACTTCTAACAACGACTTGTGGTTTCCAACCACAAGTCGTGACATCATCCGTCCTATAATATTTTCCCAGTTTTTCAGCAAACTTAAAATTTTGATCCCGGGTACAATCTTAGGTGCTTTCGGGGTATTACATTATGGGTGTTAGCTCCTCGAAGAGTGTTGACCTGGTTGACTACCAGCTGAAAGTGGTAGCCCAGATCTGGTACGAATAGTGGAAAGGGGGGAGACCAGCGGGAGCAGGACCGATGGATTAGGAGGAGTTCACTACAACCTTCCTAGATAGATTCTTCCCCTAGTAGCATAGGGAGGCTAAGGTGGATGAATTCAAGAATCTGATACAGGGATATCGGACAGTGGAGGAGTATGCACTGGAGTTCAAAAGACTGTCTAAATATGCTCCAGAGATGGTAGCCGAGCCAAGGGCTCGCATGCTAAAGTTTGTTAATGGAGTATCAAACTTGGTCCTCAAGGAATGCATAAATGCAATGCTTATTAAGGATATCAATCTCTCTAGCCTCATAGTTTATGCCCAACAAATTGAGGAAGAAAAATTAAACAACTTGGAGTGGGAGAATAAGTGGGCAAGTACTGGTCAGTCAGATTGTGGCCACAAGAGATCTGGTGGTAGTAGCCACCCACAACAGCTGCAACATAGGGCTTCATCACCCACCTCATCCAGTGCCCCTACTTTTCAGTCCCGCAAGGATCGGAGGGGTGGAGCATTTGGTTTACAGTCCCAGAGTCATAGCGCAGGCAACCGCTACAGCTACCCAACAACTTGCCTTAAGTGTGGCAAGAACCATCCAGGAGAGTGCCTTCAGGGCCGAGAGGGTTGTTTTCGGTGTGGACATCTTGGTCATCAACTTAAAGAATACCTGTTAGCAAGACGGGGGAGATTAAAATCCATCGCTTCAATAGTTCTAGCAGGCTGACCAGCTCAGCAAGCCAACACTTCAAGTATGGATGACAGCCAACGCCAAAACCATTTTTATTCCTTGTCCTCTTGTCAGGATCAGGAGAGCTCACCTGACGTGGTCACAAGTATGTTACACCTTTTTCATCTAGACATGTATGCCCTACTAGATCCAGGAGCCACACTTTCATTCGTGACTCCCTATGTAGCTGTCTAGTTTGATATTAGTCCAGAAGTTCTCTCCGAACAATTCTCAGTCTCCACTCCAATTACGAGTTAGTTAGAGCCAGCTGGGTGTATAGAAATTACCCGGTCTCAATTTTGAATAAGGTCATTCCAGTTGATCTTTAGAGTTAGACAGGGTTGACTTTGACCTCATTCTTGGCATGGATTGGTTATACTCCAATTACGCCGCAATCAACTGTAGAACTAGGATCGTCAGGTTTTAGTTCCTAAATGAGTCAGTTTTAGAGTGGATGGGCAGTAGTTCAGCACCTAAGGGTCGGTTTATTTTCTACCTTCAGGCTAGGAAACTTATTTCCAAAGGGAATATTTATCATCTAGTTTGGATCAAAGATTCCATCTCTAAGACCCCGACTAATCAGTCAGCCCCAGTTGTCAGCGAGTTCCCTGACGTATTCCCCGAAGATCTTCCTGGAGTCCTTCCTGAGCGGGAAATAGACTTCGGCATAGACCTTCTTCCAAACACTCAGCCCATCTCCATCCCTCCTTAAAGAATGGCTCCAGTTGAGCTTAAGGAGTTAAAGGAGCAGCTAAAGGACCTTCTTGATAAAGGTTTTATCAGACCCAACATCTCTCCCTGAGGTGCTCCAGTACTATTCATGCGAAAGAAAGATGGTACCCTCAGAATGTGCATCGATTACCATCAGTTGAGCAAGGTCCCAATCAAGAACAAGTATCCCATACCCAGGATTGACTACTTGTTTGATCAACTTCAAGGAGCCAATTGTTTCTCCATGATAGATCTCAGGTCGGGGTATCATCAGCTAAGAGTCAGAGAGTGTGACATACCTAAAACAGCTTTCAAAACTCGGTGTGGTCACTATGAGTTTTTCGTTATGTCCTTTGGACTCACTAATGCCCCTGCAGCTTCCATGGACCTGATGAACAAAATCTTCAAGTAGTATCTAGACATGTTCGTCATTGTTTTCATTGATGACATTCTGGTATACTCCAGAAATGAGGAAGAACATGCTAATCACTTAAGGATAGTGCTTCAGACGCTCATAGACCGCAAGTTGTTCGCCAAATTCAGCAAATACGAATTCTGGTTGAAGTTCGTGACTTTCCTTAGTCACGTGGTCTCAGGTGAGGGTATTCAGGTGGATCCTCAAAATATAGCAGCAGTGAAAGACTAGCCCAGACCTACCTCCCCAACTGAAATCAGATGTTTCTTTGGTCTAGCTGGTTATTACCGATGTTTTGTGGAAGGTTTTTCCTCTATTGCATCTCCTCTGACTAAGTTGACTCAGAAAAAGATGAAATTTCAGTGGTCAGATGTGTGTGAGTAGAGTTTCCAGGAGTTGAAGACTCAGCTCACTACTGCTGTAATTTTGACCTTACCAGAAGGAATAGATGGGTTCGTGGTGTATTGTGACGCTTCCAGAGTTGGACTTGGTTGCGTTCTGATGCAGCGGGGTAAGGTTATAGTTTACGCCTCCAGACAACTCAAGGTTCATCAGAAGAACTATCCGACTCATGACCTGGAGTTGGAAGCGGTGATGTTTGTGTACAGGGCTCACATGGATGTTTTCACCAATCACAAGAGCCTTCAGTATGTGTTCAGTTAGAAAGATCTAAATCTTCATTAGAGAAGATGGTTGGAGCTACTGAAGGATTATGATCTGAGCGTTCTGTATCACCCAACAAAGCCAATGTGGTGGCTGATGCCATAAACAGAGTGTCTATGGGGAGTGTGGATCATGTTGAAGCGGGAAAAAAGGAACTGGCAAAGGATATCCAAAGGTTAGCTAAGTTGGGTGTACAATTGGTTGATACAACTGAGGGCAGAGTAGTGGTGCAAACTGGATCAAATTCCTCATTGGTAGTTGAAGTTAAGTCAAGGTAGGATGAAGATCCCATACTGCTTAAACTGGAGAAGGCGGTTCTCAGAAAAGAAGTGGTGACTTTCTCCCAAGGGGCAGTTGGTGTACTCCATTACCATGGTAGGTTGTGTGTACCAGATGTGGGTTATTTAAGACAACAGATACTGGTTAAAGCACACATATCGAGATATTGCATCCACCCAGGTGCTTCTAAGATGTACTATTATTTACAGGATATTTACTAGTGGAACGACATGAAGAGAGACATCACAAAATTTGTATTTAAGTGCCAGAACTGCAAGCAGGTCAAAGTGGAGCACTAGAGACCGGGAGGTATGACTCAGGATATCAGCATACCCACATGGAAGTGGGAATAAATAAATATGGATTTTATTACAGGTCTACCTCAGACTCGTCGGCAGCATGACTCAATCTGGGTGATAGTAGACCGGATGACTAAGACAACACACTTCTTCCCAGTTAAAACTACAAACTCAGTCGAGGATTATGCTAGGCTTTATAACCGGGAGTTGGTCAGACTTCATGGGGTGCCCTTGTCCATCATTTCAGATAGAGGTACCCAGTTCACCTCTTATTTCTGGAAATCTTTTCAGAAAGGACTCGGTACCCAGTTCAAGCTCAGCACAACATTTGACCCGGAGATAGATGGACAAGTTGAGCGGAGTATCTAGACTTTGGAAGATATGCTGGGAGCATGTGTGATCGATTCAAGGGCAGTTGGGATGATCACTTTCCTCTCATCGAGTTTGCGTACAACAACAGCTACCACTCCAATATTCAGATGGCTCCGTTTGAGGCATTGTATGGTAGGAGGTGTAGATCTCCTATCGGGTTGTTTGAGGTTTGTGAAGCTACTCTAATCAGGCCAGATTCAGTTTATGAAGCTAGGTAGAAGGTAAAACTCATCCGAGAAAGGTTGAAAATAGCTCAAAGCCAAAAGAAATCCTATGCTGATGTGAGAAGGAGAGAGTTAGAGTTTGCAGTAGATTATTGGGTTTATATAAAAATTTCACCCATTAAAGGAGTGATGATATTTGGTAAGAAAGGAAAACTTAGTCCAAGATATGTGGGACCCTATAGAATTCTGAGGTGAATTGGCAAAATAGCCTATGAGCTAGAATTACCTTTAGAGTTATCATTTGTGCACCTAGTGTTCCATGTGTCGTTATTGAAGAAGTGTATCGCTGATCCAACTTCAGTGGTGCCATTAGATAGTGTGGGAGTGAAAGATAGTCTCTCTTATGAAGAGGTCCAGTTCAGATCCTTGACCGTTAGGTTCGTAAGTTGAGGAACGAAGAAGTAGCTTTAGTAAAAGTCTTGTGGAGAAATTAGCATGTTGAAGGAGCTACGTGGGAAGCCGAAGCAGATATGATGGCTAAATACCCACATTTATTCCCTTCCAGCTTAGTTTTGATTTAAGGTATCAATTTTCTCCCTAAAACTCTATTCAATTACATGTTCAATCCCTATATCCCAATTTCTTTCATGTTAGTGACTGTGTGTATGATTTGTGAATGAATTCAGTTCAGTCATGTAGTTCAGTTCGGAGGTAGTTATTTTGTTAGTTTTCAGCTTTCATGATCGGTATTTGAGTTTAATGATTGCAATTCTCTTTTTTCTATATGTTTTCCAGCATGCAAGGATGAATGTTCCCAAGAGGAAGATATTTTAATGCCCCAGAAACCCTAAGATCAGGCCCAAGAGTTGAAACGGAGAAAACAAGATTTTCTACACCAGGTCACAGAACGAGTCGTCCTGTGACCCGTGGGATAGGCCACGAGTAGTGGAGTGACTCATGAGGAAGGGTCTGAACTTGGTTGAAAATTTGGGAAAATTGAGTGACCACGAGTGTCACCACGAGTTGTGGTCAACACCATGAGTCGTCGTATATGTCGTGGTCAAGGGAAACACTAAAAGTTGGAAAATTCGGACAGTGCACTTAACGGGTCCTCATCACGACTCGTTTGGGACACCATGAGTCATGGTGATGCCCGTGGTGACCCCCAGGTGGTTTTCGACAGTGAGGACAAGGGGAGGTGACCACGAGTCGTGGTCACCGGTAACGGGTCATTGAGTAGCTCGTGGTGGCCCATGAAAAGAAATCTTGGTTTAGTGACAATGGGAGACATCACGAGTCGTTAGGTCTCCTGAAGACTCGTGAAGTTAGTCATTGGAAGGCTTTTGAATTTGAAGAAAATTTCCAGTGCACATCACGACTTGGCACCATGAGTCGTCCCTGACCTCACGAATTGTGGAGTGCCTCATGAGGACTTACAGGGTACTTTTTCCTGCGAATTTCCTATGGTGTTTACGTAAATTCCTAAACTCCTAGACTCTAAACCACATCGTTTTAAGCACTATCTTATAAATATTATTGGGATTGAACGGTTTTCCCCCTCATTCCCCCACGTTAAATCTTAGAAAGAATGATCGTACTTCTTCTATCAAGCAAGAACTAGGTTCCCTCATCAATGCAGAATTTCAAGCTTTCCTCTTCAGGGATTTTTAAGCCAGGTATGTGGGAATTCGACAAGAGAATAGTTCTTCTCTTGTGTCCCCAAAATCTTCGCTATTTTTCCTCTTTCAGTTTAGCCCTGTGGATTCAAAATGTAGAAGATTTTAAGACTTATATCTTTAAAATGTTGGGTAGTATATTTCTCATGATTTTAATTTCTTATTATTCCCTATTCTAGAGATTTATGAGAATTGGATCTTGAGAAATAATCTAGCCCCTAGTCTCAGCTCAGTAGAAATTATAATCTTGCGGGTTGAACTAGTTTTTCCTGTAGCTTGGTTCTATCGGTTTTGGGATGCACATAATTTTAGTTCATGCTGAAAGTTTAGTCAGATTTATGTTAGTCTAGTCTCAGTAAGATTTTTAGCATACTTAGTATTGTCAAGAAATGTCAGCTGATTACTTTGACCACAGTTAATTCTTGAGATGTCAGTGATGCCCCCAAGTCATTAGTATTAGACTCAGTATCGAATTTAAGTGGTTCTTAAGGCGGTCATGACATTTTTAGATAAGAAGCTCTGACCAGCCTTAGGAGCCTAGTTTCAAATTATAGTTTTTTCTTTAGACGGTTACGATGCTTCAAAATAAGCAGCTTTGATCAGTCCTAGAACACCAGTTACAGAATCTGGTCTGATAAGACACTCAAGGTACTTCCAGATAGGCATTCTTGACTTAGTCTTGGACCCAGTTTCAACCTATCATCTTAGTAGTCTGTCTAGGATGATCTAGTAGGAGTAGGACTTTGCACTGAGCTGATCGAGGTTCCAGCGCACCCAGGTTCCTAGAACTACATTGCCATAATAGGTTATATTTTTATTGGCCTCATGGCCAAGACCTGTGATCACTCAGTTCATGCCTTTATACCCTTGCAAGGTATATTGGGTCCTACCGATGGGATGTACATATTGAACTCCATATATAGCTCACGTGGTTATACATCGGTTATAGACTCTCCCACTAGTCATTTCAGTTCAGTATCAAATTAGTCAGTTTAGATCAGTTCTGTATAGTATTTCAGATTAGTATCTCATATTTAGGGCATGTCTTTGACCATTAGATAAGGTCATTTTGACCATCTCAGTATATCATAGTTTATTCAATTACAGAATTTCAGTTGGTCATTGCATGTCTTTACAATTCAATTGTTTTCTTCTCTGTGTTATGGTTTCTCTCACTTATTCAGTATATTCAAAGTATTGATGCATACCCTTTATGATGTATCGTTTTATAATACAACTCCAGGTTCTAAGTCTCAACACCGTTAGCAGACCTCGCTTAGGAGTTTCAGCTGCGTTATTGGTGAGTCCTTATCTTTCGAGGACGAGGATTATTTCTTTTCAGTTATATTTATTTTGTTAGACTTAGAGTTAGCTGGGGGCTTGTCCCAGCAACTCATTAGATAGATGTCTTTCAAACAAAGATATAGATTAAGATTTTTAGCTTTGTTTCAGTTGTTCTAAACTTTATGATTTACTTCTTCTTCATAAATGTTTTATTTTATAATTTTAAAGCTTCCTCTATGTTTTTACTCAGAATGCCAGTGTTATGATAGACCATGGGTTGATTTGGGGTTAGTTTTGGCCCCAAGTACCGTATTCCGTCCAGGGTATAGACTCGGGGCGTGACACCTCAACATCAACATCAATGAAAAATGGATAGTTGAATGGTTGGAAATATTCTTTCTATTCCATATGTTGGCTAGTATCCACAATAGTTTGTGGATGGGCTTCGAATGTATCAACCATTTTATTCAAATGAGCCTGTAGGTTAGGGATATCTGAGCCAAATTTGTCTATCTCATGTCTGAGATCTATTCTCCCTTTTATTACTTGTTTATCCATGTTCATAAGACCATCATGGAGAAATCCATGAAATTTTATTTGTAAGCTTCTTCCTCGAGCCAATATTTACTCACTATCTCTGCTTCATCAAAATTATCTTCTTCAAAGAACTCACTCTTTTCTTTTGTTCAAGGTTTCTCTTAAATATTGGCTAAGATCGTGACTTGCATATTATTTCAAGTTTCATCCATCTCCGTGAACTTGGTGCTCATCAACTCACCGACTTCTCATAGGAAAAGCATGGCTTCTCGTAGTTCTGTTTGATATTGCTCCATTAATTCTTAGTGCTCCAGTATCTGATTCATCATATCAATACATTGATCTTTCTATTCTGCATTCATGATTTAATTTTCTGTCAACATCACAACTAACAGATGAATCATAATGGGGCTCGGGGATGGGAAGTAAGAGTTAGGGAAACTATTTCAGTGACCATCATGACCACCACATATACTACAAATATTTCTCACAAAAGATTGGGGAGGTTCTCACAACTCGCTCCCATGAATATTACGATAGTTTTTCCACAAGATAGGTCCCCCACAAATTAAACAAGGATTACCATAATATGCATATCCATCATTCAATCAATTTATATTCCATGATGTCATATAAAGAAGGGTAATAAATAAGGACTACAAGAAGAATTTAAATATTATTGACCTATTCTAAACCGTATTCTTCGGCAATGGCGCTAAAATTTGATACACCAAAACTACACCTTTTAATTAAGTATAAAGCAGTCGTTGACAAAAATATAAAACCCAAATAGGTTTGGGTTGAAACCCATAGGAAATATGACAAGAAACACGTCAATCGTGAGTATTCAACCGATAGTCGATATCTTGATGGGGAATTTAGTAATATGAAAAGTAAAAGAATTCAAAATATGCATTGATCTTTTCATTGTTCTATAGATGAGAATAAACTAGGACTCTTTCCCCATGATTTTATAAAGTTTTACTATATTTGTGATCTATTCTAGTGATATTCATGTAAAACTTATGATTAAGTTTTATCTAACATCTTTTGACCCTCTTATATGATTAACACTTTAAATCCTTTTGGCCTTCAAGGGTTTACATGTTAGACCTTGTCTTTAGTTCTAGATTGCCTTTCCTCATTAGAGCTCAACTCATTAGACGAGGGTTGGTAGCCTCAAATCTCCATTGTTAATATCTTTTCCTAGCCTATACTTCTTTGGTCAAGAAAGTTAAGGTTTATAACAAGTTCTAATGTTTTCAATCATTAAAAGAAATTTAAAAAAAAAGAGAATAATAATACATTCATAATCACCGCTCAAGAATCACTATCATCATTTATTTATGTTTGTTATTCCGTCATGGTTCCCACAACCCTAGCTATATGATTTAGCTACTCAGGCTTCTGCTAAAAATATCAATCTTTGAATAAACGCTCCTAGTAATGAACTTACAAATTAAGAATTGTCCAATCAAAGCTGATAATGAAAAGTAGAAGAAAAAGAACCCTCTACGTACTTGTTTCTCTTCTTCTCACGTATGAAAATTCGCTCTCAATAATAAGCGATCGAAAGAACTACAAAAAAAAAAAAATAATATAGAGAAAAAAAGATAAAATTAATATTTTCTAGCATCCTTGATGGCTCCTAGCTCTTTTCCAGTCTAAATTTGTGCTTCAAAATATTTATAAGGACTATCTATAAGTGTAGAAAAAAATATCACAAGTAATAAAATGAGTCCAAAATGAATTTAAAAATAATTTTTAGTCTAAAGTTGGCACCCCGCGCCGCGAGGTTCAAGCGCCATCACTGCTCCGTGACATGGACGCTGTTGTTGCTGTATAGCTGCAGAACTTCTTTGCTACTTGGATGTATTGCTTCCCTTTGTTGTAGCCGATATCAGTTGTTGCTTCTTCAGGTAAGTTTTCATCCTTTTCTTTACATTTTCTTTATTTAAATAGTGTAGTAATAATAATTTTATTTTATTGAGTTGCCTGCTTAATTTCTTTATATGATTTTCTATTTTTAATCTATTTCTACTCCAAATTTCTTCATTTTCATCATGATTTTTTCTTACAAAGTAAAATATAATATTCATCATAAAGAAATATAATTAATACTTAAAATACAATTAAAATTAGTAAACTGTGAGGCAAATAATTACTACATATATGTATCTTCGCCAAAACATCACCTATGATAGAGATATACCTAATCTTTCCTATTTAGTTTAAATACGAGAGGTTCAACGCATTCATTTTATAAGAGTGTCATAGAGATATAATCATGTAAGTAATCTGAGCAGAAGTTTAGACACTAGACAGAGTCATAACTATATTATTAGCCCCGTGAATTAGCATCTCGATAAATGTTAGCATATTAACGGAAGTGCGATGTGAACATGAATGTAGAAATGTGCCATAGTCCAAAAACACTTCTGTCACTCCTAATTTTAGAAAAATATCCATCATTTCTTCGATTCATTTCATTTTTATTCTATGGTTATAAAACTACAAAAACCAACTCTTGAGGAAATCACTTGTTAAATAAATAACAGTAGCTTGTCCTTAATCAATGCTAAATACAAGTCCCTTTGGGTTCGACAAGCAATTACTATATCAATGTATTACTTGGATGATCATATGCACTTGCATGTGCATTTGGACGCGATAAGTTTTTGGCATCATTACCGATGACATAAAACAGATAAAAGTTAGGGAATTTACTATTAATATATTTTTGATCAAGTGTTTCCAAATTGATCTTAGCTTCCACATTCACAGGTGTTAGACTTGAATGTGATGCAATCTCAGTGGAGGAAATATCATAGATTTTCAACCAGATCCTGAGAGATCTTTTCATCATTAGAGACGAGAACAACAACAACTGAGCAGATAGAAAATATGGCATCCAAAGAGGAAGCTCCTATAGTAGCGCTGGATGTGATAGTACCACTCACGGGTGATATCAATTTGAGCATTCAGAAGCCCGCATGGGAATAAAAGTGGTACTGTCATGCCCCGAGTCTATACCCTGGATGAGACACGACACTTTGAGTCACAAGTAACCCTAAGTTAACCCATGGTCTATAATAACACTGGCATTTTGAGTAAAAACATAGAGGAATCTTTAAAATAATAAAATAAAACATTTATGGAAAAGAACTAAATCATAAAATTTAAAGCAATTGAAACAAAGATGAAAAATCTGAATCTAGGTATGTGTCTGAAAGTCATCTATTTGATGAGTTGTTGGGATAAGCCCCCAACTAACTCTAAGTCTAATTGAAAGAAATATAACTGAAAAGAAAAAAATCCTCATCCTTGAAAGATGAGGACTCACCAATGATGCAGCTGAAAACTTCTGAACGAGATCTGCTAATGATGTTGTGACTGAGAACCTACAGCGGTATCATAAAACGATACAACATAAAAGGTATGCGTCAATCTTTGAATGTACTGAGTAAGTAGGAGAAATCATAACACAGAGAATAAAATACTAGGCTGTAAAGACATGCAATGACCAACTGAAATGCTGAAACTAAATAAACTGAACTAGACTGAAATGGTTAAGATGACCCTATCTGATGGTCAAAGACATGCCCTA
>JACEIK010003282.1:85824-97127 GCA_018107945.1 Datura stramonium | reverse complement strand
CTCCTTTGGTGAACAGACGACTCGTTGGTTCCTCCCGTGGTTTCTTAACGAGAAAACCTAGAAGCTTGACAACGGGTGACAGAATGACTCATTTGTTGAACCAACGGGTCGTTGTGTCCAGTCGTCACCTTCACTGAAAAAATTCTAAAAATTCTCAAAGTTGACACGACAGGTGGTGACCACAACTTGTTGTGGGACACAACGAGTCGTTGTTTCCACTCGTCACCACTGGAAGGGGTTTCTAGGGTTCTCACCTAACGACTCCCACAGCGGGTCGTTGTTTCAGACAACAACTCGTGGGTGGACTCGTGGGGTCCTGAAGAAGGGATTCTGAGCTGGGGAACCAACGAGTGACAAGACTTCTCATTGTTTCTAACAACAGATTCATTCCTTGTCCCCTGGGTTCTCGACTGATCTGGCAGGGCTGACCACGGCTGACACAACGAGTCGTTGGAGCTGACCATAACTCATTGTCTCAGTTGTTTGAGGCATTTTTTTCTGGTTTTTCCTTCTGGATATTTCATGCAAGGTCTGAGTTTGGTCTAGAAAAGATTTTTGGTGTTACAATATCTCCCCCTTGGGATCATTCGTCCTCGAATGAAGACTAAAGCTGCAGGAAAACTAGGATAAGAGATGAAATTCCTAGACTGAGACTATGAGGTAGTTTCTGAAGGAGTAACTAACTCCGAGCTGACTTAACCATACTAACAGGGCTGATGCAACTAGAATGCACATAGAAAATCTAAATAGAGCTGATGAGTACGGAACTGAATAGAGTACTAAGGAGGTATTTAGTACTTGATGTTGGAATTGAATTGGAAGGAAATAGGTGAGGGTGTCTGGCCATCATGTCTGCTTTTACTTCTCACGTGGCTCCCTCAACTAGCTGATTCCTCCACAAACCTTTCACCAAAGTGACTTCCTTGTTTCTCAACTTACAAATTTGACAGTCAAGGATCTTGACTAGGACCTCTTCGTAAGAGAGACTGTCTTTTATTTCCACGCTGTCTAGTGGCACAACTGAAGTTGGATCACCGATGCACTTATTCAATAGTGACACATGGAAGACCGGGTGCACTGATGCTAACTCAGGATGTAGTTCCAACTCATACGCCACACAGCCGATTCGCTTCAAAATTCTATTGGGTCCCACATATCTCGGATTGAGTTTTCATTTCTTCCCAAATATCATCACCCCTTTCATGGTGAAATTTTTAGATAAACCCAGTCATCCACTACAAACTCTAATTCTCTTCTTCTCACATCAACGTAAGATTTTTAACGACTTTGCACTGTTTTCAACCTCTCTCTAATAAGTTGCACCTTTTGCATTGCCTCACAAACTAAGTCCGGCCTATCAGAGTAGCTTCACCAACTTCAAACCACCCTATAGGAGATCTATACCTCCTACCATATAATGCCTCAAACGGGTCCATCTGGATACTGGAGTGGTAGCTATTGTGGTACGCAAACTCAATGAGAGGCAAGTGATCATCCTAACTGCCATTAAAATCGATCACACAAGCTTTCAACATATCTTCCAAGGTCTAGATAGTTCGCTCAGCCTGTCTATTAGTTTGTGGGTGAAAAGTTGTGATGAGCTTGACCTGGGTATCGAGTCCCTTCTAAAAAGATTTCTAGAAATGCAAGGAGAATCGGGTACCTCTATCTGAAATAATGGAAAAGGGCACCCCGTGAAGTCTGACCAACTCCCGGATATAAAGCCTAGGATAGTCCTTAGTGGAGTCTGTTGTTTTAACTGGGATGAAATGTGTTGACTTAGTCATCTTGTCCACTATCACACAGATTGAGTCATGTTGTCGATGAGTCCGAGGTAGACCTATAATAAAATCCATATTTACTTCTTCCCAGTTCCATGTGGGTATGCTAATATCCCGAGTCATACCTCTCGGTCTTTGATGTTCTACCTTGACTTGCTGGTAGTTCGGGCACTTAGCTATAAATTATGCGATGTCTCTCTTCATGCCGTTCCACCAGTAAATATCTTGTAAATCACGGTACATATTTGTAGCAACTGGGTGGATAGAGTATCTCGAACTATGTGCTTCAGCTAGTATCCGCTATCTCAGGTCACCCACATCCGGCACACAGAGTCCACCTTGGTAACGGAGTACACCATATCCCCTTTGGGAGAAAGCCTCCAATTTTTTATAAGAACCGCCTCCTTCAGCTTCAGCAATATGGGATCTTCATCCTGGCTTGACTTACCTTTAACTACTAATGAGGAATCTGATCCAATCTGCACCACTACTCTACCCTCAGTTGTATAAACCAACTGCACTCCCAACCGAGCTAACCTGTGGATATCCTTTGCTAGTTCCTTTTTTCCCCCTTCGACATGAGCCACGCTCCCCATAGACACTCTGCTTAGGGCATCAACCACCATATTGGCTTTGCCTGGGTGATATAGCACACTCATGTCATAGTCCTTCAGTAGCTCCAACTATCTTCTCTGATGAAGATTTAGATCTTTTTTACTTCAACCAAAATTCACATTTAGTGAACTTAGCGACCAAATGGTGGTATCTGAGTGTCTATAGCACTATCTTCAGATGGTTAGCATGCTCTTCTCCTCTTTTGGAGTATACCAAAATGTCATCAATAAATAAAATGATGAACACATATAGATATCACTTGAAAACCCTGTTCATTAGGTCCATGAAAGCTGCGGGGAAATTAGTCAGTTAGAAGGACATAACCACGAATTTGTAATGACCATACCGAGTTTTGAAAGCTATTTTTGGTATGTAACACTCTCTAACTCTTAACTGATGATACCCTGACCTAAGATCTACCTTGGAGAAACAACTAGCTCCCTAAAGCTGATCGAACAAGTCGTCAATCCTAGGTAGGGGTTACCTGTTCTTGATTATGACCTTATTCAACTGTGATAGTCGATACACATCTTAAGGGGTACCATCTTTCTTTTGCATGAATAATACTAGGGCACCCCATGGAGAGATGTTAGGCCTGATGAAGCCTTTATCGAGGCAGTCTTTCAATTGCTCCTTCAACTCCTTAAGCTCAGCTGGAGCCATTGTAACGAGGAATGGAGATGGATGAGTATCTGGGAGGAGGTCTATGCCGAAGTCTGTTTCCTGCTCAGGAGGAACTCCAGGAAGATCTTCTGGAAACACATCAAGGAACTCACTAACAACTAGAATTGAATGCATAGTCGGGGTATCAGAGCTGGAATCTTTGAACTGAACTAGATGATAAATACACCCTTTGGAAATAATCTTCCTAGACTTAAGGTAGGAAATAAACCAACCCTTAGGCATTGAACTACTGCCCGTCCACTCTAAAACAGGCTCATTTGGGAACTGAAACCTGATGACCCTAGTTCTGTAGTCGGCTGAGGCATAACTAGAGAGTAACCAGTCTATGCCAAGAATCAGGTCAAAGTCAACCATGTCTAACTCTACAAGATCAATTGGAATGACCTTATTTAAGATTGAGACTGGGCAGTTTGTATACACCCGGCTGGCTCTAACTAACCCGTCAACTGGGGTGAAGACTGAGAATGGTTCTAAGAGGACATCTGGACTGATATCAAATGGGAAAGCTACACAGAGAGTCACGAACGATAGTGTGGCTCCTGGATCTAGTAGGGCATACACATCTAGATGGAAAAGGCGTAACATATTCGTGACCATGTCAGGTGAGCTCTCCTAATCTTGACAAGAGGACAAAGCATAAAAATGGTTTTGGCACTTGCCGCCATCCGTACCTGAAGTGTTGGCCTGCTGAGCTGGTCAGCCTGCTGGAGCTGCTGATGCGGTGGATTGTGATCTCCCCCGTCCTGCAAACGGGTATTCCTTGAGCGGATGACCAAGCTGTCGACACCCAAAAACACCCTCTCGGCCCTGAAGGCATTCTCTTGGATGGTTCTTTCCACACTTAGGGCAAGCTGGGTAGCTGTAGCGTTGTTGGCATTATGAATCTGGGACTGTGAGACAGATGCTCCACCCCTCCAATCCTTGTAGGATCTAAAAGTAGGGGCATTGGCTGAAGTGGATGCTAGAGCCCTTTACTGTTGCTGCTGTGGCCGGGTACTACCTCCAGATCTCTGGTGGCCATAATCTGACTGGCCAGTCCTTGCCCGCTTATTCTCCCGCTCCAAGTCTTTTAGTTTTTCTGCCTCAATCTGCTGGGCATGAAATATAAGGCTGGAAAGATCGATATCCTTAACAAGCATTGCAGTCCTGCACTCCTTGAGGACCAGGTTCGATACTCCATTAATGAACTTTAGCATTCGAGCCCTAGGATCTGCTACCATCTCTGAAGCACACTTAGACAACCTTGTGAACTCCAGTGCATACTCTTCCACCATCCAATCTTCCTGTTATAGATTCATGAATTCAGCCACCTTAGCCTCTCTAAGCTCCCGGGGGAAAAATCTATCTAGGAAGGCTGTAGTGAACTCCTTCCACTCCACCGATTTTGCTCCCGTTGATCTCCCCTCTTTCCAGTGGTCGTACCAGATCTGGGCTACCCCTTTGAGCAGGTAGGAAGCTAGGTCAGCACTCTAAAAGGAGCTAACACCCATAATTTCGGTGATCTTCCTGATCTCATCCATGAAATCCTATGGGTCCTCTCCCACCTTAGACCCATGGAAAGCTAGAGGGTTCATCCAGGTGAAGTCTAAAACTCGGGCAGCTACTGCGGACCGATTATTATTTGACGGAACCAACTGCTAGTTCACCTGATTCACAACTATCTGTGTGAGCAGCTAGATAGTCTCTTTGAACTCTATGGAGGACACTGAGTCGTCCTGAGGGGCTGTTGGAGCTGGTGGGGTAGGTCGGTGACCATTGCTAGCCCTTTTTCTGTTACAACGTCGTGGAGGAATGATTTCACAGTAACGAAACATAGCATAAGTTAGGAGGACATTTCTGATATTAGACTTCAACGCATGATAAAGAGTATGAACAAAAGGGAGTTTTCATAATAACTCCTCGTAGCCTCCCCGTCATAAGTGTGGCATGCTTCACACCCATGAAAAGGACTCTAATCGACGCGACTTTCAGACATCCTAGGATACTCTAAATCTAGTGCTCTGATACCAAGTTTGTCATGCCCCGAGTCTATACCCTAGACAAGACACGATACTTGGAGTCACAAGTAACCCCAAGTCAACCCATGGTCTATCATAACACTGGCATTCTGAGTAAAAACATAGAGGAAGCTTTAAATAATAAAATAAAACATTTATGAAGAAGAACTAAATCATAAAATTTAAAACAACTAAAAACAAAGCTAAGAAATCTGAATCTAGGTCTATGTCTGAAAGCCATCTATCTGATGAGTTGTTGGGACTAGCCCCCAACTAACTCTAAGTCTATCTTGAAAGAAATATAACTTAAAAGAAAAAAAAATCCTTGTCCTCGAAATATGAGGACTCACCAATGATGTAGCTGAAAACTTCTGAACAAGATCAGCTAACGGTGCTGAGACTAAGAACCTGCATCTATATCATAAAATAATACAACACAACAGGAACGCGTCAGTACTTTGAATGTACTGAGTAAGTAGGAGAAATCATAACGCGGAGAATAAGATACTGGAATATAAATACATGCAATGAACAAATGAAATACTGAAACTGAATAAACTGAATAAACTAAACTAGACTAAAATGGTTAAGATGACCCTATCTGATGGTCAAAGACATGCCCTAAGTTAGAGATACTAATATGAAATACTGTACTGGACTGATCTGAACTAAGCTAATATTAGACTAAACAGAACTGACTTGCGAAAGAGTCTATAACTGACATATAACCACGTGAGCTAGACGTGGAGTTCGATGTACACACCCCATTGGTAGGACCCAATATACCTTTGCCAGGGTATAAAGTCGTAGACTGTGAGATCACTGTCTAGGGCCATAAGGCCAATAAAAATAACCTTCAGTGGCAACGTAGTTCTGGGAACCTGGGTGCACTGGAACCCCGGCCCTCTCGGAGCTAAGTCCTTCTCCCATATGATAGTCCTAACATGACTACTACTGTCAAGCTAATAGATTGAAGCTACAACCTAAGGCTAAGTCAGGGATACTTATCTGGAAGTACCTTGAGAATCTTATCGGACCGGATCTAGACACAGGTGTTTTAAGACTGGTTAGAGCTGCTTATATGGAAGCATCATAACCGTCTAAAGAACAAACTGAGGCTGAAGTAGATGGTTCTAAGACTGGTCAGAGTTTCTTATCTGGAAGTTTCATGACCGCCTAAAGAATCACTAAAATTTGATACTGAATCTAATATTGATAACTGGAAGACACCACTGACACCTTAAAAATTAACTATAGTGAAACTGATCAGCTGATATTTTCTGGACAACACTGGGTGTAATAATCTAACTGAGACAAGTTATGTATATATCTGACTATAATTTGTACATACGGTAACAATATGGGGATTTCTAATCTGTTAGAATCAAGCTACAGGGAAACTAGTCCAGCACGCAATATTCTAAATTCTACTAACCTGGGAATTAGGGCTAAATTATTCCACAAGATACAATTCTCATAAATTTCTAGAAGTAGGGAATAATAAGCAGTTAAAATCATGAGAAATATACCACTTGAAATCTTAACGAAATTAATCTGATAATTTTTCTACATTTCAAATCCACAAGACTGAACTGATAGAGAAAATTAGAAAAGGTGTTTGGGGATACAAGGGAAGAACTATTCCCTTGTTGAATTCCCACATACCTAATGAAGAAATTCAAAGAAAATCCCTTGAGAATCTAAGGAGAAGTTGACTTCCCTAATTTCTACTTGAGAGGAATGACCTGAGTTCTACGAACATTCTTCTGAGAGTCTAATTGATGAATGAGGGATGAAAACCATTCAACCCCTGTAAATTCATCAAAAAAATTCTTAAAACGACATAGATTAGGTACTATATAGGTGGGAAATTATAAAAATAACCCTGGAATAAAGACCTAGAATCTGGCCGACAGGGACCCAACGGGTCACTCAATGAGTCATTGGTTGTGACCATGACTCGTTGGGACCTCTCGTTGGTTGATTTCCCAGGGGGTTGAAAACATTGAATCTAGCAACGGGGGTCACAACGACTCGTTGGTTCATTGGGTGAACTAACGAGTCATTGGTTTCTCCCGTGGTCACTGAATGAGAAAAATTTAAAGCTTGACAACGGGTGACACAACGACTCGTTGGTTGAACCAATGGGTCGTTGTGTCCAGTCGTCACCTTCGCTGGACAAATTCTTAAAATTCTCAAAGTGGACACGACGGGTGGTGACCATGACTCATTGTGGGACACAACGAGTCGTTGTTCCTACTCGTCACCACTGGAAGGGGTTTCTAGGGTTCTCACCCAATGACTCCTACAACGGATCATTGTTTCTGACAATGACTTGTGGGTGGAGTTGTGGGGTCTTGAAGAAGGAATTTTGAGCTCGGGAAATAATGAGTGACAAGATGACTCATTGTTTTTGATAGTGGGTCGTTCCTTGCCCTGTGAGTTCTTGACTGATCAAATAGGGCTGACTATGACTGATACAACGAGTCGTTGGAGCTGACCACGACTCATTGTCTCAGTCGTTCTGAGGAATTTTTTTCTGGTTTTTCCTTCTAGATATTTCTTCCAAGGTATGAGTCTGGTCTAGGAAAGTTTCGGGATGTTATAGGTACATGGTTCAATTCTTACATATATGTAGGAAGTTTATCGATTTTACCTATGAAGATCTACAGCTGCGCATTTAGAATTTTCTTGAGATTAGTGACACTTATTTCACCACAAGGTCTTAGTCGATTATGTAAGACTCACACTATTCCCCTTCCCTCTTCTCGGCAAAGTGAAAAGACGGCTTAAGGTTAAATCTCCAAATTCCATCACTTTTTAGTCTATTTTGGCAAAGAAATTCCCCGATTGATTGTTTCCATCTAGAAGACTGTGATATTAATAAATGAGATTATCAAGTTCAGGTAGAGAGAAGGAGAGACATTATATTAAACTTAGGGAAGATTTAAAGGTCTATTGAGAGATTATCCACTCCACCATCAGACTAAGGAGGTTCTAGCACATACATTCATTGAAAGATTAGAGCCATACACAAAGATCATATTAGAGTCAACAACAGGCGAACAAGCCTTTAAAAAGACATATAGACCGATATCTTTTATTGAATAGGTTATCACAAACCCTGAGTGTAATACTGATGGAGCTGAACCATAGTGAAGAAGGCTGCGGGAATTTTGAAAGTACATCGCGTAAATGCCTTGTTTGTTTAAGTGGCTACAATGGGAAACAACATAGGGTAGCATACCAAACTACTCATGGAATAGGATCAACCTCATGTTCAACCGGTACATCAAGTACACATATTTTTAAAATATGCAGGGTCAACCATTGAAAAGAGATGTATGGAGAAAATTCAAAATTGATTAATTTTGTAAATAATACAAGTGGTGGTGCAGGAAATACAAACTTTGGCAACACTTAAAACCCCTACTAGAGGAATTATCAAAACTTTTCATGGGGTGGAAACCAGAATTAGATTCTCTAGAGACGATCGAGCAACATATTTTTAGCAATGATAGGAAAATTAGGCCAAGAACCAGTCGATTGGTATGGAAGAATTGATGAAACAATTATTGGAGAAGTAGGAAAAACTGATAGTATATGTAAGAAACCAAGATTTGGTTGTGCAGGCATCTAGAAAGACAAATGGGTCAGCTTGTTGGAGAGTAGAATAAAAGGACACAAGGAGGCTTTCCCAACAATGTAGTCCCCAAGTGAGACAACGAAGGAGTACCCACATTTATCCTTTCACTTTGATCCCATGCATGCCATGCATGATTGTGCTTAGCGATCCGATCTAATATGAAGGCAATTGCATTAAATGTCTTATCTATAAAACAGCCTCCTACGACATAGTTTGCAACTAACTACATCAACGGATCCAAACATGTATGAACTTCTCACGCAAAATATGCTCGGGGGACTCATGGTTGGGAGCCCAAAGTATATATTGGTTGAATCTTTCCTAAGATTCAAATAATTGCTCCTTAGGGAACTATCAGATGTAGAAGACTTATCCCACTACTCTACCTTCTTACTAGACGAGAACCACTTTTTGAGGAATACATTCACAAGCTCTTTCCATATGATAATGTCCAAATACACTCCTTAAATGAGAGACTTTACATGGTCGTATGCAATATAATTTACCCAACTAAGAGTCGAGGTCGAATCCACAGGGAATGGAGAGTGATTGCTACTAATGTTGTAAATAAATCTAAACTAACAAGCATTATTGCATCAAAACTTATAAAATAAATGGTTGGTGGGAAGTAAAATCATAATTAGACTCTAAAAGAAATATCAAAATAGGGTAATGTTAATTGAAGCAACAAGAGAGCAAGTGCTAAGGATATGCTATTGATGGAGCATCGATAGAATTGGGGTTAATTGCTAAGTCTCAAGAACCAACTACAAGAATGAATAGCCATGGATAAGGTTATACCCGAAGTTTTCAACCACTTGGGTACATTCTACTTAGGTTCTTTTGAACCCCAAGGTCATATGACAAATTACCCATATTGGCTTGGAGAAGAATTAAGCTATTTCTAGGCATAACCCTTGAATGAGTTATAAAAATGGGTCTTGGCTAGATCTAGCCCAACCCCACACTTTAACAACTTAATTCCCCATAAATACTTTCTCACCCATATCCTACTCCCTTTTTCAAGCAAAAGAAAGATAAATAAATACATTTTATATTTGCAACCATAAATATTTCAATTAAAATTTGGATAAAGCAATAGATTCATGCACAATAAGTGGTTTTAAGACTAAAACAATCACACTCAATCCACTCTAAACCCCTATCAAGCACACACCCCTAGAAATCAAATTAGCTACTCATGAATGGGGATAAGAAGATTATATCAATAGAAGATTTATTAACATTCATCATTGAGTAGTAAAATTAAGCATCAAAGTATATGCTTCAATGGTGGGTTCTTACCCTAACAATTTGAAGAAGAAGACAAGCTCTCACTTCTGTCTATGTTTCTCTCTCTATGAAAATTGATATTCAAAAGGTTCTCTATTTTCCTAATATCTAGGTGTGTACAAGTTAGGGAAAGTCTGCTCCTTTATTTTTGTGCACGGATTCCCATTTTGCTCTGAGAAGCTTCCAAAATATTCTTGTGGAAAAGTTGGATACTTTTACCCTTTTTAGCTCAGACTCACTTACGCGGCATCTGCATTTCATAGGTGCCCATCCGCGAGGTACAAGTCTCTCACAGCTCAGGTTCAGAGAAGCCTGGGTGTGTCCTGCGGGTGCACCTGCATTTCACAGGTGGTCTTTAGTTTTTTACCAGTTTGATCCTACTCACCTGCATCTCGCAGCTGCCAACCTATGAACCGTAGGTATTCTTCCTCCAGCACTTCGCTTTTCAATTCAATTTCTTAGTTTAAGTTCAGTACCTACAAAATCAAAGAGAAAGGTCGTAAAACCTTCCTAAATGAGTTGAAAACAAAGTTAAATCTCATGCTTAAAAGCCTAATGAGTTGGTAAATTACCAACTCATCAAACCCCCAAACATGAACCATTGCTTGTCCTCAAGCAAGGAATTCCTCATAACTAAGAAATTGACATAAGCATGCCATATCAAAAAAGTTGTGCACAAAGGATCCCTAAAACGTAGGATAACCCCAAAATTACACATCGACTCAATACAAAGAAGAGACTCAAACATGTTGCACACACTTTAAGAGATGACCACAAAAAATTGACACATTGCACAAATATTTTCGTTCATTCAAAACAAGTGGTGTAGTTCATAAAAATAAGCTCAAGTAGCATCTCAAGTCATTGATAGTTCACATTAAAAGTTTTCCTTAAAGTTCACTACACACTTGTCCCAATCACACCTTTCAATTTAAAGCACACTTAAGTGTGTACCCCAAGGAAGCGATGCCACTCACACCATGAGAGAATCTCCTTCATTTTTCATGCATTTCACACTTAAGGATTATAGAATAAAGTATATATACTCATTCTCACAAATAAATTCAAGTGCATTCAAATTAACCCCTAGGCTTGCCCTTCGTGTATCTCGCCACTAATGTAGATTTGCTACACTTAAAATCACTAAGGACATACGAGTTATCATGAAGGTTAGGGGCAAGGATAAGTGTTCGTCGGTCTGGTGACTACACGCAAGTGCACGTGGTCGAACAAGTAGTAAAATGGCTCAAGTAAGCCAAGTATCGATCCCACAGGGACTGGACTACG
>JACEIK010003282.1:57543-68125 GCA_018107945.1 Datura stramonium | reverse complement strand
TTTAGGGTAGTGCTTAACCCGTAGGACAATGCTTAGCCCTTAAAAGAAATATTTAGGGTAGTGCTTAACCCGTAGGACAATGCTTAGCCCTTAAAAGAAAATTTTAGGTAGTACTTAACCCGTAGGACAATGCTTAGCCCTTAAAGAAATATTTAGGGTAGTGCTTAACCCGTAGGACAATGCTTAGCCCTTAAAGAAATATTTAGGGTAGCGCTTAACCCGTAGGACAATGCTTAGCCCTTAAATAAATATTTAGGGTAGTGCTTAACCCGTAGGACAATGCTTAGCCCTTAAATAAATATTTAGGGTAGTGCTTAACCTATAGGACAATGCTTAGCCCTTAAATAAAATATTTTAGGGTAGCTTCAAACAAACAACGTTCAGCTTTGAGTAACTTACTAAGAGGGTAGCGCTTAACCCTGTTCATGGACAAACTTCAAGTAGTTTAACTTTGTAGTTGATAATGAATACTTTATACTTTCGAAGATCCATATAGAATGATTGCAAATTTGGTACCTGTTGCTCCTGTGCTCACAAAAAAAATCATAAGATTAAAAGTGGAAAGGCTGATTTGTGCCTTTATTTGTCCGTTGCTATCCCGATCTCATGAGCCTGATGATTAGACTGGATGTCAGGTCTTTCTATAGATGTCCTTTTTTGGGAATCAATTCCTTGGTTTGACTAAGCCTTGATGAAATTTTGAGATCTTTCTCAAAATTTCTGCCCCAATGTAGAACATGACGTAGACTCCTTTTGCAAATGATACAAAGTTGTGAATTTTTGAGGTCCCCTCAAAAATTCTTCCCCTGTTACGTAGAAATGCTCGATCTATTGAATTTTTGAGGTCCTCTCAATAATTCTGCCCCAGTTGGTAAAGAAAAAGGAGAAGGAAATTTTATTAGGATATAGACCGAACCCTATAAGGGCGCCTACGTATACCTCTTAAACGGGAATCAGGTCCAACGTAGTTCAGATTACAAAAAGAACTTCGAATAAAGGAATAAATTGAATTGAGGATAGCTTTGGGCATCAACTTTCATCTCGGGTGGATCACCTTGGCATCGATTAATGCTTGAATCTTATCTTTCAAAGCTCGACACTCTTCTGCGGTGTGTCCTCTCATCCCTGAATGATAGTCACAAATTTTATCATGATCGAGCCATTTCGCATGGGTATCCATCACTATTGCGGGAATTGGAGTGATATACTCGGCAACCTTTAATCGCTCATACAATTGGATTATAGGCTCACCCAAAGGAGTATACTGCTCAGATGAACTTGTTCGGGGTCTCGCGGGCTTGCGAGATTGTTGAATCGGTGGATTTTGACAAACTAGTGGCTTTTGGAGTGCAAGTGGAGGAGGCTGAAAATGTGCAGGTTACGTATGATATGTAGCAGGATTGTAGAACGACATTGAGTGATGGTATGGAGGCAATTGGTATTGGAGTGGAGGTGTTTGGTATCCCCACGGAGTTTTCGATCCTTCTATAGGTGATACGACATTTACCTCTTTCACGTTCTTATTCTCATTGGTCCTACCAGATTGCAAAGTTTTGTTGGGTGCTTGTAATGCTCCCCAATCGATAATGGTACCGTTCTTGATACCGTCCTCAATCTTTTCGCCTAACTTGATGAGTTCGGCGAAGTTCTTCTCACTAACCAGCATCAATCTATCATGCACTTGCGGGTCCAGACTCCGCATAAATATATCCTTCATTTGAACTTCTTCCATTGGAGGTCGCACTCTGGCAGCCTCAAACCTCCAACGGGTTGCATATTCCCTAAATGTCTCTGTAGGCTTTCTTTTCAAGTTCTGAAAAAATCACACTGCTAGTCCCAATGAGGGACTGGACGAGTCGTTACCACTGACCACGACCTATTGCATGCTGCTCCCGTTGACAGCACTAGAAAACCTTATTCTTCCCGTCACCACAAGGGACACCACGACTCTTAGTCTACCTAACGACTCGTGGTGACCCAATAGTGAAGAACATTGCCCAAAATTTCAATATTCATGCCGGCCTCGGACCACGACCAACCTAATGACTCGTTGTCCTAACCACGAGTCGTTGCTCCTCTCATGCTCACCCCTTGACCATAAATTCCTGCCTTTCTTCCCTTCACTTCGCGAGTCACTTAACGACTCGTGGGGTACATCACAGGTCACTGAATGACTCGTCCTGTGATCTGGTGCAAAAATTTCCTATTTGAACCCTCAGGTCTGATCTTAGGGCTTTCGGGGTATTACAGAAGGTTCAATCTCGAAAGGGTCTATGGTATCCATATTTGTTAGTAAACAACATTAAGGTAACCTCTAAGGACTTCCTATACAACTCTAAGGAATGTCCTGGGGGGTATTTATGGTAGTAGAATAAGTCTGCATCTCTCCTACTTGGACTGGGATTCAACTTTGCAGGTCTTGTGTCGGACGGCCTTTGTCCGCATTGCATGGCCCATCCCAACATTCTTGGTCCGCGATGTGAGGCCTTGTATGGTGATCCAGCTCTGTGAGGAGGAGCTTTCTATACTGATCTGCCCTGCACGACGGGGGCTTGCTGCACTGACTTGCCTGTACAATACCAACCTCTGTTTCAACTTTTGATCTAGTCTTTTTCAAGTCTGATTTAGCAACACTTGTTTTTTAAGCCCAAATGAGTCAAAACCCATTATTTTTCATCCTATAAATATCTAATCATGTGTATTAGATCTTTTCACAAATATCATACAAATCAATATAATCGCACCTTATTTGTTTTCAAAACACAGCTAAGTATAGGGAAAATATGGTAAATAAGTCGTAAATACACTCACATTACCACCCCACACTTAAACTATTGTTTGTCATAGAAAAATTTACCACTTCCCCACTCAAGTTTCACACACAAAATTCACCTCACGAATAGGTCTATTTACACTCAGGTCTATTAGACAATTCAATCAAATTCCAACAATCCACTCAATATGCATATAAGATCAACATTCAAAGGTCACATGTCGAAATGACTTAGCTTCTAGAACTAACTCAACAAGATATATTTGGGCCAATATGAACATGTATAATCTAGCAATAAAAAATACAGCAAAATCTTTCCATTATGTGCCCTTCACTATTTAGAGAAATGTCCTTTCACTCATATGATGCATAATATAATTGACTTGAGCATAGATAAAATAATATTGCTCACTTTCACAAAGAACTTTACATTCATGCAAAAGACGAATCATATGCTTGTCCTTAGTGTAAATACTCCACTAATATAAAATACCGAATCTAGGATCAATAAGTAATTAAGATGGTTATAATGTAGGCTAAGGGACGGGTAGGAACTATTTGGATAAAATAGTGACTAATCTCACTAAGCACTTTAATACTTCACACTCTTTTACTTTTTAGCACATTTTTCAATCTTCTTATTTTTCTCCTTATACCTCCTCTTTTATTGACTCTTTGTAACTTAAGTGACTTATAGTCTGTTTGGACAAGCTTTTGGGAGGCCAAAAGTGCTTATTTTTTCTAAAAATCACTTATTTAAAAAAAAAGAGGTGCTTGGCCAAGCTTTTGAGAGAAAATAAGTGCTTTTAGGGAGCAACAGAAATTATTTTTCAGAAGCTAAAAAGGTAGCTTCTCTTCAAAAGCACTTTTGTGAAAAATACACTTAGAAGCACTTTTCAGAACCTAGGTCAAACACTAATTGTTGCTCAAAAGTGCTTTTTACATTTATTGACCAAATACAAACTGCTCTCACCAAAAGTACCTTTTTGGATAAGCACTTTTGAAAAAAACACTTCTCAATATAAGCAAATTTGAAAAGTTTGGCCAAACAGGCTATTAGTAGGAAATTCTTGACATTAAGCTCATTCATTTCTTTCTTTTCTTTTCTCCTCCTCCTCCTTCTCCCCCTTTTCTTCTTCTTTTGGTTTCCATTCTTTTTCATTCACTTTTTTTATTTTCTAACTTTTTTCATCTTTTTCTTTCCCTACCTAGCTATAATGGAGTCACCGACGGGGGTGGATACTGAAAATGGTTGTTNCTTTTCTTCTTCTTTTGGTTTCCATTCTTTTTCATTCACTTTTTTTATTTTCTAACTTTTTTCATCTTTTTCTTTCCCTACTAATATTATCCTACTTATTTTATATTTTTCTCCCTTTTCTTTTCTTTTAACACTTTAGCTTTTTTGTTTCTTCACTTGTGCTCCTTTTATGCAAAAATTTTCAATTAACGTGCCTTGAGAGTCATTTGGATCAAATAAAGGTAAATACAATAAAAGAGATTAAACTTATAATATGGCTATTTAAAAAATAGGCTAAAGCTTAAAATGGGTAACTAAGATAATTACATCAAGGAAGATAAAATTGGAATACAAATAGGCTACCAGAGAACTGCCTATATCACTTTCTAGAATCAACATTCTTATTTCCTTAGCACACACACCGAGTAAGTTCAGTCATCCAATTGCAAGCATGGAGTATATGTAAAATTATCTCACACACACAATGACACAAATGATTTGATATTGGCAATCAAGATTACACAAACACATATATATTGATGTGTCACATTATTAAGCCCAAATTTTCAAGCATAAGAATCAAGTTTCAAAAGTGTAAGTGTTTCTACCTCTTCATGCATTTTTGAGTGAATTCATACAATGTCTCAATGATATCCTGAGTGAAGCACCTAACATTCGTAAGGTTACAAGTTCTTGCTCTCCTACCAATGACTAATTTATACTTAATACGGTTGTCATCTGTCCATCATCAGAAAAAGTCATGACTATGACTAAAAAAATTCTAGGCACTCTAGTCGGTTCTAAGGAACTATCCACCAGAAAAGTATCAAAAATAAAAATCGAGGGAATTCAAATAAAAACATACCAAAATACTACAAGCTAGCAGGAATCAAGTCACATATCACAAACAATTTAGAACCACCATGAATAGGTTTAGAAATTAAAGTATAAATGGTAATCTAATTTCTCCCACTCCACACTTAATCGGTAGCACTGTCCTCAGTGCTAAAATAATAAATTACAAGTAAAAGAGTGAAAGAAGAACTCCCCGGTCCTATTCCTCGTCATCCATGGGAACAACTTCTACCCAGATGACCCTGCCTGCATTGTACGGCTCGATGCGGGCATGATGCTCCACGTGGTGCACTTGTACGTGCTGATGGGCCATCACATCACGCAGCTTCATGCAAAGTTGTGTCCTAGCTACCCCGTTTTATTCTCCGTCATGCGAGTCTTTCCCTGTACTTATGATTTATTTCTTGCAGACTTGAACACCCACCTTAAATTTAAAAAAAAATAAAAAATAAAAATTAAATTAAATTACCTTGGGTTGCCTCTGAAACAGCGCTTGATTTAACGTCGTTGCATGACATCATCAATTTTACCACTTTTTTCCTCTTTGAACCTATGAATTACACCCCTAAACTCTTTTTCAATTTTCAACTCCGCTCGAGAGGTTGTGGTGTAAAAATTAAGGCACCAAGCAACAAATGTCACATCTTGCACTCTTGGCCCTTAAATGAGGGATGTGATTTTACCCTGTTGGCATGATAAATTTTAAAATGAAGTCACATTGATCTTTCTCCCGAAATTATCCATAGACTCGGTTGCCTCAATTTCCATATCATTAACCAAGTACAATATTGAAAAATGATTGAAATGCAGTCTAAGTCGCTCTATTTTCAAGCATGCTTGCTTCTTGACATCCTCTCTCTCAAATGCACTAGAATCCTCAAAAATGATTTGATGGACTCTCTTTTTGCAACTCTAGTGTCACTTCTTCAATTTTGGCATCTTGCACTATTGTTGGATTAGTTGGTTAGCAAATTATCTTTAGATCTTCAAAGTCAATCTTGACCTCTTGTTCATTAGATGCTGACTCAAAACTACTACCCATAAGCAGTTGATGTTGAGCATTGCATGTCTCCATCGTAGCATTGTTTAATTTGTCCTCCAATTCTCGGGTAGCATTTTCTAATAGTTTCACTTCTTGACTTCGCTCAACATGCATTTTTAAGAAGTCTTATGTCAGCCATGAAATGCCTTCACGGTAATTCCCGTATACTTCAAGTTGTTGTGCTTGCTTTGATAGCCAATCGTTGCTCATAATTTCCACGTGGTCAAGTTTTTGCTTCCTGATGAAAATTTTGTAAGGCTTGTAAAAATCCTCCTATGAAAAATCCAAATCAATTAGTCAAGACTTAGCCCCATTATTCACTCATTATCATGTTGCACTACTTTCCACCAGTTAGTCGGACTCAGCCCCATTGTTCACTCTTCCCCATTATGCTTCTCCATATCTCCTCAACTTCTTCTTTTTGAGAGCATGATATTTCTTCTTCAAAATTTTGCTCTTCTTCAACTCCACAATTTTGCTCATCCTTTGAGATTGAAGTCTCTTCTTCAACCATTTCTTCTTGAGAGGTAGACAATTCAATGGGCATTGAGGAGTCGACATCCTTCTCCAAGTTATACTCCCGCTCCAAAAAAGCTTGGAGCATGATTTTCATGCGTTCATATGCAGTGCTTTGTCCTTCACATGCCATGTCATCATTTTTGTCAAACTCAAAAACACAACTAGTATTTTTTTATAACAACTAGGTCTATAAGCAAAATAATTGGGACAATCACCCTAATATCTACCTTGATCACCACATAAAGTGCAATTATACCCATCATAGAATTGAGAAGGTGCACACATCTCTCTTTTAGGGGCATATTCACAATCTTTTGTCCTCCCCAATATGGAAAAGAGTCATCAAGATATGAGTTGCCACCACCAAACCCCTTTTTATTTTATGATGTCATAGTAAAAATAAAAACTAACTAAAACACACACAAAATAAAACAAAAAAAAGGAAAAAAAGTGATACAAGTTGGAAATAAAGACTACAAGAGTATTTAAACACTATTTAACTATCTCTGATTCGTATTTACGGCAACGGCGTCAAAATTTGATCACACCCAAATTACACCTCGCAATGAAGTACAAAGCGGTTACTGTCAAATATAGTAACCCAACTAGGTTGGGTTCGATCCCACGGGGAGTAGGTGAGAATTCTTACGTTAACATTGATTAATTCGACCGATAGTTAGTATTTTAAAGAGGGGTTGCAATAAAAAGAAGTAATTGGAACTATGATTTTGTTTCTATCAAATATATGAGAAAAACTAGGACTATGTTCCCCCATAATTTCATAACATTGTAGACTTGTTTTATTAGTGATCTATCCTTGTGAATTTCATGCAGGACTGACGATTATGTTCATCTAATGTCTCTCGACCTACATAGACGAATTTCACTCTAAATTTTCTCGGAGTTTAGGTGTTCATATTTACCCTTGTCACATGTCTTGGACTTTCTATCCTCGGTTAGTGCTCAAGTCAATTAGATGAGGGTTGGTAATCTAAAATTTTTATTATTATTCTCTTTTTCTAACTTTAACCTCTTTGATCAAGCAAGTTAATAATACATGCACGTTTCAATGTTTGCAACCACTAAAACTAATTAAAATGAAGAAAATAACAATGCACTCAATTTCACTATTTAAGAATCACTATTTTATTTGCCTACTTTTGTTGACTCATCACGGTTCTCACAACTCTAGCTAAAAAATTTAGTCGTTCATGTTTGAAGAAACAATAACATAATATTTATAAGAAGTCATAATGATCACTTACAATAATATGAAATTGTTTGACAAATCTTGAAAGCTAAATAGAATCACAAGAACTTGATAATTTTCTCCCAACAATGATATGAAATAATGCAGTCCACAACTTAAAATAATATGCGAACTACTAACAAAAACGTCCTACGGGGTATTTATAATAGTAGAATAAGTCGACATCTCTCCTACATTGACTGGAATTCAACTTTTTATGTCTTGTGTTAGACGGCCTTAGTCCACATCGCATGGCCCATCGCGACATTCTTGGTCCGCGATGCGAGGCCCTGTGCGATAATCCAGCTCCGCGACGCGAAGCTTGCTACACTGATTTGCCCTGCGCGATGCGGGGCTTACTGCACTACCTTTTCTGTGTGATGTCAACTTCTATTTTAGCTTTTAATCTTGTCTTTTTCAAGTCCGATTTAGTGACACTTGCTTTTTAAGCCCAAATGAGTCAAAACCCATCATTTTTCATGCTGCAAACATCTAATCATGTGTGTTAGCTCTTTTTCACAAATATCATATAAAGTCAAAGCAATCACACCTTATTTATTCTCAAAACATAGCTAAGTATGGACAAAATATGATAAATAAGTGTATAAATACGCCATACATCACTTATCAAAGACCGGTGAACCGAATGTTTAAGAAACAGATCATCAAGACTATCAAAATTTGTATTGATGACATGTTCATCAAGTCTCTATAAACAGAATATCATTTGGGTCATCTACCGGAAACTTTGATATTCTAAAAAAGCACAACATAAATTAAACCCGAAAAATATGCTTTTGGGGTTGGATCCGGGAAGTTTCTAGATGTTCTTGTGTTAAACAGATAAACTAAAGTAAATTTAGATAAGATCAAGGCCATCAAGGATATTATCGAAGTGCTTAGCGGTATAAAAGTTGTGCAAAGAATCACTGGACATGTGATGGCTCTTAGTCGCTTCATATCGAGATCGTCAAAAAAATGTCATTACTTTTTCTCACTGCTTATGAAGAAGAATCATTTCACTCAGACACTAAAATGTCAACAAGTTATTCAACATCTAAATCATACCTATCAAGCCCACCTTTATTATCAAAACCATCTGACAAAGAGTTATTGCTGCTGTACTTGCCTATAGTTGAAGTAGCGGTAAGTATTGTACTTATCAAAGAGGAAAAAGATACACAATGCCCTATTTATTATATTAGCAAGACTTTATTAAGTGAAAAATCTTGATATTCACACTTAGAGAAGTCGGTCTTAACCCTTATGGAAGCCGTTTAGAAACTAAGATCATGATTCCAAAGTCACCTCATTGCCGTAATAACAATGTGCCCTCTGCGGAACATCCTTCATAAGCCCAAATTATTGGGAGGAATGGAAAAATGGGCAGTAGAAATTAGTGAATGTTATATAGAGTATAAACCTCAGGCAACCATCAAATCTTAAGTCTTAGCCAACTTCGTTATTGACTTCAGTCCAGGGATGATTCCCCAAGCGGAGAAAGCGACAGTTCTTGCCTCAGGGACCGTATCCGGTATATGGACTTTATATATGGATGAACCCTCATATATAAAACACACCAATTGGGATAGTATTGATCACTTGAATGGAGAAAATTTGAGACAAGCAATAAATTGTGTTCTACTTCCTAATAATGTTTTGGTGTATGAGATCGTTTTAGCAGGAATTGAGCTGGCTCGCGGACTGGGCTTCGATGTCATTCGGATTAATTGTGATTTCCAATTGGTGGTGAACCAAATTCACGGAGGTTACGAGGAAAAAGATGATAGGATGTTGAGATACTTGGACAAAACATGAGCATCACTTTCTTGGTTCAAAAAATGGATGATGTCGCAAATAATGAGAGAAGAGAACACAGACGCTCTGAAAATTTTTAGATCATCGGCAAAGATAGAAGAACCTACCAATGGGTCAATAGTACATTTGTTGCATTCCACATTGGACGCACCTGGCTACAAAGAAGCAAATTTGACGAATCTAGTTTAGGATTGGTGTACTGAGTATATTAAATATCTAAAAGACGGAGAGCTACCAGAGTACTCTAAAGTTTCCAGTGCACTCTGAACTAAAGCTCTCAGGTTCTTCTTAGTAGACGGAAATTTATACAAGAGGACCTACTCGAGACCGTTGGCAAGATGTCTCGAACCAGGGGAAAACCAGCTATGTTATAAGAGAAATACACGAAAGAGCATGCAGAAACTATTTCGGGTCGATTCTTTGGTCCTTAAGATCATAATAGTTGTATATTATTAGCCCCAAGTGAAGCAAGACTTAAAGTTGGTCTTTATAAATTGTGACACATGTCAGTGATTTTCTCAAATAACCTATCAACCAGCGGAACTTTTGCATCCAATAAATTCTCCTTAGTTATTCATGAAATGGGTAATGGACATTGCTGGACCATTACCCTCGGCTCCCAAGATGATTCTCAAGAAGAGATTGTAGGATGCCAAAGAGAATCGAACCAGTTACGCAGAGTTGTCACGACCTAAATGGCCGTGATTGGCACCCACATTATCCCCCTCTTGTTGGCGAACCAATATTTTTCAACTAATTACGCCCAAACCATCGACATTCAGAAGAAATAAAACATATTTTGAAAATTAACTAACGGAACATCGTTATAATTAGAGAAACCAAAATTAATCCACCATAACCACACTCCTAGAATCTGATTGTCATTGCACATGAAAACATCTACCTAATGTTGTCGAAGAATATCTCACAAAGAAAAGGACAAGTAACTAGGGGTGGCCAATCGATTTTTCGGTTCGGTTTTTCAATTTTTGGTTTTTTATTTATGTGTACAAAATATCGCGGTTCAGTTTTTTTAAAATTCGGTTAGGTTCGATTCAATTTTTCTAATTTAATTTTTTCGATTATGAG
>JACEIK010003282.1:4465-30714 GCA_018107945.1 Datura stramonium | reverse complement strand
CCAATTTTAGCTTTATTCTGTTTGTTGGGTATCCCTTGTTTGGGGCTTGTAAGACATAGTATTTCCTTTTTTTATTTCTACTTTAGGATGTTGGTATTTGTTCCTTCGAGTTCCCGTTTGGCATTTGCATACATTGGCGTGTTGGCCCCCTTATATTCTATCACCGTGATTTTACTTATACTCGCATTGTCTGCCAATTTTTATTGCTTAATATATTTTGTTGTTTCTCTCAAAAATAGGAAATCCTGCAATTTCTGGGGTTCTGCCCGGCACCCGTCCACTGCAGCAAGTTCCTTTTTCCGCTACCGTAGACCCACCATGGCGGTCCCTTACTTGTTGTAGCGAGTCTGTTGCAGCGAGACATCTCTCGTTGCAGGGAATCTTGCCTAACATAACACATATATCATCTACTCGTCTACCTTTCCTCACCAATACTTTGCAAAATCAAATACCCATTATGCCGGTCAAGATATCAATTGAAATCCTCCAGATACCAATTGGACTCTACCCAGAAATCGACACACTCGGACAACACGATAGGAAAGAAGAAAAGTGAAAACTTCCTAGATTTCTTATAGCTTCCTGAAGATTAGATGTGGACATCTACACACCAATCCGCAAGAGTCTACTCGACATTGCTCTTGTACTTGTAAGGCCGATAACCTAGACGCTCTAATACCAACTTGTTATGGCCCAAATGGACAGGTCGTGCGGGCACCTACATCAACTTTACTCGATAGGAGAACCCTTACAAATATTACTATTAATATACAACAAATTAGTCTCAAATATTTCCGTTACTTCTCATTAATTGTCCAAAAAATTTCAACCAGAATAAAATTACAAGATTCCCCAACCATGACACTCCCCAAATCTAGTCTAGATAGGTACAAGAGCTCTACTTGAAATACTTGACAAAACAAAATCATCCAACTTTGTCTGGAGAGAAGAACATTGAAGCTGATGCTGAGTACCCTATGCCAAGCAAGGAACTTTAACCTGCCACGACCTATACCAAAAAGGTGTAGCAAGATAGTATCGGTACACTACACATACTGCTAGACATCATCGGCCGACTAGGGTTAGTTAACATAAAAGCATAATAATCAATAAACAATCAATGTCAAGAAATGTAACAATTATGTCACTCCTAACATCACACTAGGTATAACTGCCACATTCACGTTCTTAATTCTCCTCAAAGTTTACGCAACACTCTTACGAACCTATTCATTATTGAAGTCCTTCAATTTGTCTCCCTTCACTTCCGCTGCAGCAAATACGCGGATCACCACAGCAGTCCAGCTACTGTGGTTATATGCCCCCTACAACGATAAACCCCGCAGTCTGTACCTAAATTCCCCTAATTGGATTCTATTTATGTTATACCCCGAGAGCTCAAATATCGGACCCGAGAGTTGAAACGAAAAAATTGTGAAATTGATGCTGCAGGCACAGGTTGAGTCGTGGGACAACTCGTGAGTATAGCCCACGAGTCGTCAGGTGACTCATGGGGAAGGCCAGTGAAGAGTTGAGAAGTTTGGAGGATAGGGTCCCCACGGGCGTGGAAAAAACTCGTGGTCAGACCCTACGGGTCATTCGGTCAGCCGTGGGGTGAGAGAGAAGGAAAAGTAGAAGAGGTCAACCAGTGTACTTAACTGGAGGAGGCCACGACTCGTCATGTCAGGAAACGAGTCATGGTATGAGTCGTTGGATGATATACAAGTAAATTTGTATAAGGGAGGCAGTGTACTTGATGATTGGTGACAACGAGTCGTGATCACCCCTAACGAGTCGTTACGTCCGTCGTTATGAGCCCCAAGAGTTTGTCAAGTAATTTACCCGACGGGTAACCCAACGAATCGTTGGCCCTGGTAACGAGTCGTCAGGTCGTCCGTTAGGACCACCTAACAGTTATTTTCTGCAAATTCAGTAAGGGTCTTTTCGTAAATTCTAAGTTCCAAAGACCTATACTACATCGTTTAAGGCTCGTTTTACAGGGTTTTAAGAGGGGAAAACCTATTCTAAGCTAGTTCATTACATGTATGCAAACCTATAGAGTTGAAGAGAGGATTTAGAGAAAGTTTTGAAGGTTTTCATTGGAATCTCATCTTGGAAAATTAGAGAAGTGGTAAAATCGTCCCTTCCGGGTATGTAGAGTTATGAGTGGGTGTCTCCTTCCACACTCATGCCCAATTTTTATCAATCCATGAAATTACCTATGATTAAGTATGGGTTTTTTATCCAATTGCATAATTCTTCAATCTCTATACATGGGTATGATTAGATTAGGTTCATATTGATGAATTGCGAAGCTTGGGCAGGTTTTAAATTGTTTTCAATCAAAAATTGTGTTTTCTAAATTATGAAATTGAATTCCCATGGATAAGAAGTTCATGAAAGAAGAGAGTGTTGATGGATGTATAATTATGACGAGATTTGATGATGAAAAGCATATTTCTAAAGCTACTCATGATTATGATATTTTTTTCAAAATGAATTGAGTAGATTTAAGTATGGTGAAGCTTTGGGCAATGCCCACATGTTAATTTAAAATGATGATTTTCCCGAAATAAGCTTACCACATTGTTTGGAGTGAAATCTCCCAAATTTCATATTATTAGCTTGTGGTATGTTTCAAATTAAAGCTTCTCATATGCATAAGTTCATAATTAAGATGTATGTCATTATTGAGCTTTGTCAATAGATAATGCTGAGCTTCGTTTCATACGATGTTGAGTTTATGCATGATATCATTGTTGAGCTTCGTCAATGGATGATGTTGAGCTTCGTTATATACGATGTAGAGCATTGCATGTTTTGGGAGAAGAGTATAGCACCGAGCGGGCTAAGGGTCGATCACCCCATGCCCCAGAACTACGCGCCAATGTAGGTTGAATACTATATGATTTGGGACCTCCTTAGCAAGCTTCCCCCTGCCCGAATGGGCCTTCAGCTTGATATCGATATCATGGTAGCATCCTTAGCCCTGACAAGGTTTTGGATGGCTCTTCCCACTTGAGTGTAATAGTCGGTACCACGTAAGCTCTATCATGGTATGTTGGTTAAGTGACGAGTCTCCCATTGTCTATATGATTTCAGATTTGCATATTCATAACTCATGATTATTTCTTTAAGCATGCATGTTTTAAAAGCAAAGTTTGACTCATTGTTCAGCTTTTATCATAAATGTTATGTTTTAGCTTTGAGTCATTTGAGTTAGTCATGATGTTATCAAGCTATGCATGGTCATGTCATGATTAGATTTCGATTTCTAAATGAATGCATGTAGCCTTCCTTCTCAGACTTGAAAGCTTATGATATCTTATGAAATGTTCCAAATGATTTATTTTACTTAAGCGGTTTTACTTACCTTGCATACTCGGTACATTCTACGTATTGACCGCATACTTTCTATATTGTATCATTTCATGATACAGGACCCGGCTCGCAGCTTCAGCCTCGCTCTTAAATAGATTTCTAGAGTTAGTATCTGCTCGGATTGGTGAGTCCTAATTCTTCGAGGACTAGACTATTATTTTCCTTTATATATTTCCAGTTTCAGTATTGTTGAGTTAGTTGGGGTCTTGACCCATAAACTCGTCCATACTAGAGGCTTTTCAGACTTATGTATGTGTTAGCTTCGGATGTTATTCTGATGTTATATTGAATTAGACTTCCGTTGAGATTATATTTAAGTTTTCTTCAGTTTATTGAATGAGTTAGTTGTATGCTTATGCCATGAGTTGACTTGGGGTCTCTCGGAGTCCCTTGTCCCGTGTCTACGATCTGGGCCTCCGTTGGGGTGGTGAAAAACTTGAGGTGTCCTAGGGAGTCTGAAAGCTGCGTTAAGTAGAGTCTTTTTCATGGGTGTGAAGTGTTCCACACTTATGACGAAGAGGCTACGAGACGTTTAGGAAATGTTCCCTTCTGTCATGATCTATGTCGTGCGATGAAAAGTCTTTTTATCCTTCTAATTCGTGCTAATCGTGATTGTAGAATCATGGCGAAGGATGAACGGAAGGAGGAATGGAGGTGGTGAGGGCCACGAGAATGGAAATGGTTATAGGCATCAGCCAGCCCCACCAGTTCAGGAGCCTCAGGCACCGGAGCCAGCCGCTCATGCTGAGTTCCGAGATGCTATTCAGATGCTTACGTATGCCTTGATGGCTCAGGTCAATCAGCAGGCCATTGTGCATGTTTCGTAAAATGGAAATGCAACGGCGGCTCGAGTCAGAGACTTCTTGAAGATGAACCCGCCGAAGTTCTTGGGGTCCAAGGTAGATAAGGACTCACATGATTTCATTGATGTGGTTGTCAAGATCACCCAAGTCATGGGGGTAAGTAGTGTTGAGTGCACGGAGTTGGCCTCCTACCAGTTGAAGGGGGTGGTGCATATCTGGTTTCGCCAATGGAAGGAAAGCAAGGCAGCGAGAGCAGGTCCGGTCACTTGGGAGGAGTTCCAGGTTGCATTTCTAGACCGGTTCTTCCGTCGGGAGATGAGGAAGTTGAAAGCAGCTAAGTTTGTAAACTTGAAGCATGGAAGGATGACAGTGCAGGAGTATTCCCTTGAGTTCAGTCGCCTAAAAAAATATGCCCCGGAGTTAATGGCGGACCAAAGGGTGCGGGTGAGCAGGTTTGTTCATGGTATAGCAGGGTATTTGGACAAGGAGTGCCCGATTGCTATGCTTCACCAAAATATGGACTTCCCTCGTATGGTGTTGTACACCCAACAGATGGAGGAGGCACATTCGAGAGATAGGGAGGCCAAGAGGGCTAGGACGAGGATCACAGGTTCTCTCAACAGAGGTCCGATGGTGGACACCGACAACAGACTCACCAAAGATCATTAGACCCGACATTTTTGGCCTTGAGTGTGCCATACAGGCCTATACATGATCATAGAGGACGAGCATCAGGCTCGAGGGGTCAGATAAGCAGACCCGCAGATTCTAGCATCTCAACTTGTCGCAGATGTGGTCGGGGGCACACAGGCTAGTGCTTGGCAGGTTCAGGTGCTTGTTTTGGGTGTGGGCAGCCCAGAAACATGCTTCGAGATTGTCCAGCTGCGAGGCAGGATCAGGTTGGGGGCCGAGGCCCGGCTTCTAGTTCAACAGCCCCTCCCCCACGCTCAGCACATTAGGGGGCATCTACTAGCACATCTGGCGGTCAGCGCCAGAACAGATTCTATGCTTTAGCTTCCCATCAGGAGCAGGAGGTCTCCCCGTATGTGGTTACTGGTATGTTGCAAGTTTTTCATATTGATGTTTTTGCTTTGTTAGATTCGGGGGCTACCTTGTCTTTTGTGAAACCATATGTGGCCAGTAGCTTCGGAGTCAGTCCTGATGTTTTGTTTGAACCCTTCTCAGTTTCCACTCCAGTAGGTGACTCAGTTATAGCTAGACGGGTATATAGAGGTTGCCCAGTCTCAATCCTTCATAAGGTCACCTCAGCAGATTTTATAGAGTTAGCCATGACCGATTTTGATGTTATTCTCGACACGGATAGGCTATTTGCATGCTATGCTTTAGTTAATTGTAGAACTCGGGTCATAGAGTTTAGATTTCTAGGTGAGCCAGTTTTAGAATGGAAGGGTAGTTCAGTTCTGCTTGTAGGTCGATTCATTTCCTACCTTAAGGCCAAAAAGATGATTTCTAAGGGGTGCATACACCATCTAGTTAGGGTTAAGGATGTGGAGTCTGAGACCCCGACCATCCAGTTCGTACCGGTAGTATGTTAGTATCCAGAGGTATTTCCTGATGATTTCCCAGGTGTCCCTCCCCAGCGGGAGATTGATTTTGGTATAGATATTTTGGTATAGATCTTCTTCCCGACACGCAGCCTATATCTATTCCACCCTACAGAATGGCTCCAGCTGAGCTAAAGGAGTTGAAGGATCAGTTGAAAGACCTATTAGATAAAGGCTTTATTAGGCTGAGTAAGTCTCCGTGGGGTGCACCAGTTCTATTCATTCAGAAGAAAGATGGTTCTCTTTGGATGTGCATTGATTATAGGCAGTAACAAGGTCACCGTTAAGAACATGTATCCATTACCCAGGATTGATGATTTGTTCGACCAGCTTCAGGGTGCCAAGTATTTCTCCAAGATTGATCTCAGATCCAGGTATCACCAGCTCAGATTTCGGGAGAGTGACATCCCAAAAACTGCTTTTAGGACTCGGTATGGTCACTACGAATTTGTTGTTATGTATTTTGGACTAACCAATGCACGTACAACTTTTATGGATCTAATGAACAGGGTGTTCAAGGCATATTTAGACAAGTTCGTGATTGTGTTTATTGATGACATCCTTATATACTTTCAGAGCGAGGAGGAGCATGCCGCTCACCTGAGAGTAGTGCTTCAGACCCTCAAGGATCGTCAATTGTATGTGAAGTTCAGCAAGTGTGAATTTTCGCTGGGCTTCGTGGAATTTTTGGGCCATGTGGTTTCGAGTGAGGGCATAAGGGTGGATTCTCAGAAAATCGAGGCGGTAAAGAATTGGCCCAGAACGGTGAACCCATCAGATATCAGGAGCTTTTTGGGATTAGCGGGTTACAATCAGAGATTCCTTAAGGGCTTTTCATCTATTGCAGCACCTTTGACCAAGTTGACTCGGAAGAATGTAAAGTTCCAATGCTCGAAGACTTGTGAGAAGAGCTTCCAGGAGTTGAAGATATGACTCACTTCAGCACTAGTGTTGACCCTACCCGAGGGTACCGATGGATTTGTGGTGTATTGTGACTCTTCGAGAATCGTACTTGGGTGTGTGTTGATGTAGCATGGGAAAGTGATAGCATACGCCTCAAGACAGTTGAAAGTCCATGAGAAGAATTACCCGACCCATGATCTTGAGTTGGCCGCGGTGGTGTTCGCATTGAAAATATGGAAGCATTACTTGTATGGGGTTCACGTGGATGTGTTCACAGATTACAAGAGCTTGCGATATGTGTTCACGCAGAAAGATCTCAATCTTCGGCAAAAAAGGTTGTTGGAGTAAAGGACTATGACATGAGTGTCTTTTACCACCCGGGTAAAGCTAATGTGGTAGCGGACGCACTTAGTAGGCTCTCTATGGAGAGTGTGTCCCATGTGGATAAAGTAAAGAAGGAGTTGGTGAAAGATGTCCATCAGCTTGCAAGGTTGGGAGTTAGATTGGTCGACTCGACCGAAGGCGGCGTTGTTGTGCAAAATGGATCAGAATCGTCCTTGGTAGTAGATGTAAAAGCTAGGCAAGATGAGGATCCATTGTTGGTAAGCTGAAGGGAGTCGTTCAAAGTCAGAAGGTGGTGGTCTTCTCCCAAGGGAGAGATGGGGTGCTGCAGTACCAGGGTTGTGTATGTGTTCTAGATGTCGATAATTTGCGGTACCGAATATTTCATGAGGCACATGGATCCAGGTATTCTATCCATCCGAGTGCCACCAAGATGTATCATGATTTGCGGGAAATATATTGGTGGAATGGCATGAAGAAGGATATAGCAGAATTTGTGACCAAGTGCCCGAATTGTCAGCAAGTGAAAGTTGAGCATCAAAAGGCCGGGAGGCATACTTCAGGATATTATCTTTCCCACTTGAAAGTGGGAAGAGGTTAATATGGATTTCATTACAGGCCTACCTCGTACTCGCCGGTGCTATGATTCTATTTGGTGGTGGTAGATAGGTTGACCAAGGCTGCACACTTCCTACCGGTCAAAACCACAAATTCAATGGATGATTATGCCAAACTATATATCTGGGAGTTGGTACGATTGCATGGAGTGCCCTTGTCTATTACCTCAGACCGAGGTACTCAGTTTATCTCTCAGTTTTGGCAGTCTTTCCAAAAAGGGCTTTGGACTCAGGTTAAGCTCCGCACAGCATTCCATCCGCAAACGGATGGTCAGGCGGAGCGAACAATTCAACCTCTCAAGGACATGTTGAGAGCTTGTGTGATAGATTTCAAAGGTAGTTGGGACGGTCACTTGCCTTTGATCGAGTTTTCTTACAATAATAGCTATCACTCCAGCATCCAGATGGCACCGTTCGAGGCTCTTTATGGGTGGAGGTGTAGATCGCCCATCGAATGGTTTGAAGTTGGTGAGGCAGCTATGATAGGGCCTGATTTGGTTCATGAGGCCATGGAAAAGGTTCAATTGATAAGGGACAGGCTGAAAACCACTCAGAGTTGTCAAAAGTCATATGCGGATTTGAGAAGGAGAGAGTTGGAGTTCTAGGTGGACGATTGGGTATTTCTGAAGGTATCTCCCATGAAGGGAGTCATGCGGTTCGGAAAGAAAGGAAAACTCAGTCCCCGCTATGTTGTTCTCTACCGGGTTATGAGAGGAATTGGTAAGGTAGCGTATGAGTTGGACTTTCCATCAGAGTTATCTTCAGTTCATCCCGTCTTTCATGTATCGCTCTTGAAAAAATGCTTGGGTGATCCATCTTTAGTCGTCCCGGTGGAAAGTGTTGGTGTAGGAGATAGCCTCAGTTATGAGGAAATTTTAGTTGCAATCTTATATCGTCAGGTTCGGAGGCTGAGGAACAAAGAAGTAGCTTCGGTGAAGGTGTTATGGAGAAATCAGCATGTTGAGGGAGCTACATGGGAAGCCGAAGCGGATATGATGGCTAAATACCCTCACCTATTCCCCACCGGCTCAGTTTCAGTTTGAGGTATCAGTTTTTCCCCAACTCTCTAATCAGTTTCCATGTTCAGTTCATATGCGCAAGTTTACTTTATGTTATGATAGGTGTATGTGATGTCTGAATGCAGTTCAGCTATGTAGTTCTTTTCGGAGGTAGTCATTCTATTAGTTTTCGGTTTAAATGATCAGTATTTTCATATGATTATCGTATATTTCTATTTTATGCTTGTTTCCAACATTCGAGGATGAATGTTCCCAAGGAGGAGCTATTGTTATACCCCAGGAGCTCAAAGATCGGACTCGGGAGTTGAAACGGGAAAATTGTAGAATTGATGTTGTAGGCACAAGATGATTCGTGAGGATAGTCCACGAGTCGTCAGGTGACTCATGGGGAAGGCCAGTAAAGAATTGAGAAGTTTGGAGGATAGGGTCCCCAAGAGTGTGGCAACGACTCTTGGTTAGACTCCATGAGTCGTTAGGTCAGCCGTGAGGTGAGAGAGAAGGAAAAGTAGAAGAGGTCAACTAGTGTACTTAACGGGAGGAGGCCACGACTCGTCATGTCAGGTAACGAGTCGTGGTATGAGTCGTTGGATGATATACAAGTAAATTTGTATAAGGGAGGCAGTGTACTTGACGATTGGTGACCACGAGTCATTACATCTGTCATTATGAGCCCCAAGAGTTTGTCAAGCAGTGTACCCCACGGGTAACCCAACGAATCGTTGGCCCAGGTAACGAGTCGTCAGGTCGTCCGTTAGGACCACCTGACAGTTATTTTCTGCGAATTCAGTAAGGGTCTTTTCGTAAATCCTAAGTTCCAAAGACCTATACTACGTCGTTTAAGGCTCGTTTTATAGGGTTTTAAGAGGGGAAAACATATTCTAAGCTAGTTCATTCCATGCATTTAAACTTGAGAGTTGAAGAGAGGATTTATAGCAGGTTTTGAAGGTTTCCATTAGAATCTCATCTTGGGCAATCAGAGAAGTGGTAAAATCGTCCCTTCCAGGTATGTAGGGTTATGAGTGGGTGTCTCCTTCCACACCCATGCCCAATTTTTATCAATCCATGAAAATTACCTATGATCAAGTATGGGTTTTTTTACTCAATTGCATAATTCTTCAATCTCTATATATGGGTATGATTAGATTAGGTTCATATTGATGAATTGCGAAGCTTGGGCAGGTTTTAAATTGTTTTCAATCAAAAATTGTGTTTTCTAAATTATAAAATTAAACGCCCATGAATAAGAAGTTCATGAAAGAAGAGAATATTGATGGATGTATAATGATGATGAGATTTGATGATGAAAAACATGTTCTAAAGCTACCCATGATTATGATATTATTTTCAAAATAAATTGAGTAGATCCAAGTATGGTGAAACTTTAGGCAATGCCCACATGTTGTTTAAAATGATGATTTTCCTAAAATAAGCTTACCGTGTTGTTTGGAGCGAAGTCTCCCAAATTTCATATTATTAGCTTGTTGTATGTTCCAAATTAAAGCCTCTCACATGCATAAGTTCATAATTGAGATGTATGTCATTATTGAGCTTTGTCAATAGACAATGTCGAGCTTTGTTTCATACGATGTTGAGTTTATGCATGATATCATTATTGGGCTTCATCAATGGACGATGTTGAGCTTTGTTATATACGATGTAGAGCATTTCATGTTTTTGGAGAAGAGTCTAGCACCCAGCGGGCTAAGGGTCGATCATCCAATGCCCCAAAACTATGCGTCAACGTAGGTTGAATACTATATGATTTGGTACCTCCCTAGCGAGCTTCCCCCTACCCGAATGGGCCTTCCGCTTGATATCGATATCATGGTAGCGTCCTTAGCTCTGGCAAGGTTTTGAACAGCTCTTCCCACTTGAGTGTAATAGTCAGGACACGTAAGCTCTATCGTGGTATGTCGGTTAAGTGACGAGTCTCCTATTGTCTATATGATTCAAATTTGCATATTCATTACTCATGATTATTTCTTTAAGCATGCATGTTCCAAAAGCAAGGTTTGACTCATTGTTCAGCTTTTATCATAAATGTTATGTTTTATCTTTGATTCATTCGAGTTAGTCATGATGTTATAAAGCTATGCATGGTCATGTCATGATAAGATTTCAATTTCTGAATGAATGCATATAGTAGCCTCCCTTCTCAGACTTGAAAGCTTATGATATGTTATAAAATGTTTCAAATGATTTATTTTACTTAAGTGGCTTTACTTATCTTTCATACTCGGTACATTCCACGTACTGACCGCATACTTTCTATGTTGTATCATTTCATGATACAGGACCCAGCTCGCAGCTTCAGCCCTGCTCTTAAACAGCTTTCCAGAGTTAGTATCTGTTCAGATTGGTGAGTCCTCATTCTTCGAGGACTAGACTATTATTTTCCTTTATGTATTTTCAGTTTCAGTATTGTTGAGTTAGTTGGGGTCTTGTCCTATCAACTCGTCCAGACTAGAGGCTTTTCAGACTCATGTATGTGTTAGCTTCGGATGTTATTCTGATGTTATGTTGAATTAGCCTTCCATTTAGATTATATTTAAGTTTTCTTTAGTTTATTGAATGATATAGTTGTATGCTTATGCCATGGTTCGACTTGGGGTCTCTCGGGATCCCTTGTCCCGTGTCTATGATTCGGGCCTCCGTTCGGGTTGTGACAATTTATTCCTGCTATAAAACTCTGTAGCACCACTATATCTTTGACCATTTCACTATAATTAACCGAGTTCATTTCTACCATTTATTAACCTATTTAATTTTCTATAGGATTTTCCCACCCTCCTTAGCAAAGTACATCAAATAAATAGGTCTACTTGCTATCTCACGATACTGCACTATCTTTCGTTCAAAACTGTCATGCTATCATCCATTGCCCATAAAATTCGTCTAACACAAGACATTCAAATGCAATTACGGATTAATTAACTCAAGTATACATAAAAGTCATCAAAACAATATGAGGGAGTCAATTTCCCCAACAGTAAAGAACATGCACATACCTTTCTTCATACCACAAAAATGTCATAAGATATCGTACCTGGACCGGGTAGCCATTATATAGTATTCCACCCTTATTTCTCACCTCCAACCCGATTCATGTGGGTATATTCTGCATCGTACTTGTTTATCTAGTACCTTTCTGTAGATGCAGACATATGTATATCAAACCATACTCGCATAATCTTTGTCTCACAATCATACCATCGGTGATATGTCGGGCACACGCCTCCATACACCTAGCCGCATGGTCCTTTAGCCATACTTGTTTGTGTACTCACTTAAATCTCTCGTTCAGATGCTCACCTCGGGCACGAGTCACTCGTGTATCCAAACCTTACTCGAAATATGAACATATTAACCTATTCATCTGAGTTCCTTACTCTAAGCCATAGGCCTCTCATTTACCATCATATCAATGACTTTCCTTCTGTATTATCTGTTATCACAATCACACCCTCATTTGATGCCAACTCACCCGTCAAACACGAGATGCACAATGTAGCACAACCAGCAATAAATCATGACACAATAAGTATTACATAATCATCTCAACAAGATCACATGCATGATTTCAAATCAATCTCGTGTCTGAACAGTAATAATTACAGTTATTTTAGAATGTTATAATACTTACGACTTGTCCCGCTTACTTGTTTGGGCTCCGCTGCAGCGGCATCACTATCGTTACAGCAATCTTGCTACAACGGTATACTACCCGTTGCAGCGATACTGCTAGCAGTACTGTGACCAGTCTTTATTCCAGTTGTCCCACATTTTGTTTCTTTATACCCCCATAATGAAAGCAACGTCATAACAAGCTTACATCAACAATTAACTTGCCACAGTATCCCCATTAATGTGAACAACAATTATTAATTCAGAAAATACAATACCAACCATAGCACATTCGAGTCATTATGTAAGGGATTACTATCCTACATCACTCACTTCAACTCATGCTCTAACATAGTTATGACTTATTAACCAGCCCGTTAATTACATCTCCTACACAAATTCTATGTGATTTACCCATCCAAGGTTTTGATTCAAAAGAAAGAAGAATTCCATATTTTATACCGGGGAATATTCTAATAACGACACCTGAAGGTTAATATACTCAACAAATGTTTAATTCAACGCATATCCTAGAACATGAGCCCATTTATTAGCTGGAATATCTCCCTTGGGAATTTACCTCATTTATGATCTTTCATCACCCCTATTCTAATCCGCTTGTTCTTAGATTTTCGTTGATTCTGATTAATAGACAATAACATGGTTAAAGATACAACCTACTCACCAAAAGAATATAAATCATACGCACGTATATGTTTAGCTAACCAAAGTCTAATGCAAAAGCGAATGAGCCATAGTCTACCTGGGTGCTAAGCTATCATCCCGATTATCCTTGATTGCGGGTCTACGTCCTTTTCTTGATTTTCTCATAAGATCTCCTAGCCATGGGGGTCTAATCTCCACCTCCTGGATCTTCTTGTTTCCCCAAAAAAGTCTATTTTCTATTTTTAGGCGTTTCTAATAAGTCCTCCTCAAGGACTAGGTTTTCAAAATTCTAATTAGAACAGGATTGCGGATCTAGTCCGCGTCACTCGTTGTAGCGGACACCCTTCCCGCTGCAGCAGTTTCAATATGTAAAAAATCATCCCGCCACGGCGTACACCCGCTTGGGTCTACCCGATTGCGACTAATCCCATTCGAATTTGCTCTCCATGCGCCCCTTTGTTTATCAGGGATTTATCACGAATCTTAAAATTTTAAATTCACCCATCTTTATGTGGTCGGAATGCTATAATGGTCGGGCAGGTCATTACAACATACTAGATCCAATTCAAGGAACATGTTTGCTTCCTTATCTTTTATTTCACAGATCGAACCAAAGAACATCAAGGAGGCACTGATTGATGTAGAATGGGTTAATGCAATGCAGGAGGAACTTTATCAGTTTGAGAGAAACAAGGTTTGGCACCTGGTTTCTAAACCCTTAGATAGAACTGTTATAGGGACCAGGTGGCTCTTCAGAATCAAGCTGGATGAACAAGGTATCACTACAAGGAACAAGGCGAGATTGGTAGTCCATAGATATAATCAGGAGGAAGGCATAGACTATGATGATACTTTTACTCCAGTGGAAAGGATGGAGGCAATAAGAATGTTGATAGCTTTGGCATCTTTTATGAAATTTAAGTTGTTCCAAATGGATGTAAAAAGTTCCTTTTTAAACGGATAATTAAAGGAAGAAGTCTTTGTGAAGTAACCTCCTGGTTTTGAAGATATTGATCATCCATATCATGTGTACAAACTGGACAAGGCTCTTTATGTGTTAAAGAAAGCTCCAAGAGCATGGTATGAGAGACTATCCAAGTTTATTTTGGATAATGGGTTCAAGAGAGAAAATTGATAATACTCTCTTTTTGAAGTCTAGAGGAAAAATCTTCTCATTATTCAAGTGTATGTGAATGATATCATTTTTGGAGAAACCCTTGACTCTCTGTGTGAGGATTTTACTAAGCTCATGAGGAGTGAATTTGAAATGAGTATGATGGGAGAGATAAATTTATTCCTCGGTCTCCAAGTGAAGAAAGTTCAAAATGGTATCATGATTAGCCAGCAAAAGTATATCAAATAGCTTCTCAAAAGATTTCACATGGACAGTGCCAAGTCGATTGATACTCCAATCAGCACATCATCAAAACTGGATGCTGATGAACCTGGTCCCTAGTAATTGAGACCATGTACAGAGGAATCATTGGATCTCTCCAGTACTTAACTGCCAGCAGACCTGACATAGTCTTTAGTGCGGGAATCTGTGCTCTGTCCTAAGGAGTCTCACCTCAAGGATGCAAAAATAATACTCAGATATTTGAAGGGAACACCTGATCTTGTTCTATTTTACCCTTCTGGCAGTTCATTTCACTTAGTAGGTGTCACAACCCGAACATAGGTTCGGATTGAGACACGGGACAAGAAACCCCGAGAGGCTTCAAGTCGATTCATGGCATGAACATACATCTAACTCAATTATAGATAAGTGGAAGTTCAACATGAATAATATAGCGGAAGTCTAAACAAAAACATAAAATCTGAATACATACATGAGTTTGAAGCTGAAATACAACTATGTTCAAAAAAGCGTCTAACACTGACGAGTTGATGGGACAAGACCCAACTAACTCACTATAGTCTGAAAACTGAAAAGACAAAATACAACTAGTAAGAAGGGCCCTCGCAAGATGAGGACTCACCAACTGAGGCTGAGGAAAGCTAACTCCTGGAATCTGACTAGTTGTGGGACTAAACTTGAATATCGGATCCTGTATCATGAAACGATACAACATAGAGTATGCGGTCAGTACGTGAAATGTACCGAGTATGCAAGGTAAGTAAAACCGCTAAGTAAGTGAAACATTAAACATGTATAGTATAAAACATAATCAAGATAAGATTCTGAGAGTAGCGCTTGCATGCTATTGTCTGAAATCATGATTTGAATATAACTCAACATCATAACTGAATTGAATGACCCAAAGCTGAAAATTAATAATCATAAATAAAACTAAACATTGGATCAAACATGCTAAAAACATAATATCATGATTGATGTACATGCATAACTGAAATCATGAGGAACAATGGGAGACTCGTCATATAACCAACATTACCACGATAGAGCTTACGTGGTCCCGGCTATCACACTCAAGTGGGCAGATCCATCCAAAGCTTTTCCAGGGCTAAGGACGCTACCATGATATCGATATCAATCTCAAAGCCCCTTGGTGGCAGGGGAAGCTCACAAGGGAGGTCCCAAAGTATATAAGAAAACCTACGTTGGCGCGTAGTTTTGAGGCACGGGGTTGACTGACCCTTAGCCTGCTCGGTGCTAGACACTACTCCAAAAACATGCATATGCTCTCCATCATTTTAAATGAAGCTGACCATCATCTAATGACGAAGCTAAATAGTAACATACATGCATAATCTAAAATCATAACAAGAGGAGCCTTGGCTCAAACCATACCACAAGTTGAAAATAATGGGAGTCTTGTCTCCAAAATCATGTGATAATTTAATTCATGAAATTATAAAACATACTTGATCATACGGGCTTGCCCAATGCTTAAACATACTTGAAATCAACTTGATTCACTTTGAAAACATGAACATACATATGGGTATTTCGAAATCATACTTTCTTTATAAACATTTATCATGCTTGAACACATATCTCATAGATCTCAACTTTCATGAACATTCATGGATGCGCATCATAGCTTAAAAAACTTGAAAACATAATTTATAATTTAAAACATTGTAAAATCTGTCCATTAATCATAATTCATCATAAAACATGCTTAGATCATAACCATGATTGAAACTTAGGAATTCATGCATTGGGTAAAAACCCCATGGAATCATCAATTAGAACATCATGAATTGAGTGGGAATTGGGCATAGGTGTGGACAATTGCACCCATTCATATCCTTATATACCTGAAGGGATCTGATTTTCACACTTCCTTGATTGCCCAAAGAGAATTGAGGAAGAACTTTGTAGAACTAGGCTTGATCACCTCTCAAACTTCTAAACTTGCATGCATGAATTAGGATGGGTTTAGAATGACTTAACCCTTCTTAAAACCCTCTATTCTAACCTTAAAACGATGTAGTTTAGGCCTTAGGAACTTAGAAATTATGAAAAATCTCTCAATAAATTCGCAGGGAAAAACAGACTGCCAGTCCCAATGAGGGACTGGACGAGTCGTTTCCTTGGACTAGGACTCGTGGTCTGCCAGTTGTTGACTTCACTGTACTTTATCTTCACTTGTCACCATGAGGGACTTAATGGATTGTTAACGGTGACCACGACTCGTGGTCACCTCCAGTCACCTTCACTGCCAAAATTCTCCTAAGAGTCACTACTGGGGACACAACGACTCGTGGTGTACCTGATAAGTCATGGTGATGACCTATTAGATGCACTGTCGATTTTCTTCTCCTTTCATATCATCCTTGACCACGACTAACATGTCGAGTCGTGATGCTAACCATGACTCCTGGTCAAATTTGTGGTCACCCAAAAATCAAAATTTCCAATAAGTCCCAGCCTCTCCCCACGGGTCACTTAACGACTCGTGGGGTTCCTGACGGATCACTGGACGACTTGTCCTGTAACCTAGTGTAGAAATTCCTTTTTTCTCTATTTCAACTCCTGGTTATGATCTTAGGGCTTTTGGGGTATAACAATATCTCCCCCTTGGGAATATTCATCCTCAAATGTTGAAAAATCATACAAAAAAAATAGAGAAATGCAATTATCATACTCAAATACTGAACATACATGCTGAAAACTAACAGAGTGAATGACTCCGACTTGAACTACATGACTGAACTGAACTCCCAAACCACACATACATACATTTACATGAAAGAAACTGAGGTACATGAGTTGAACATGAAACTATATAGAGTATTAAGGAGGAAACTGATACCTCAAGCTGAAATTGAGCCGGAAGGGAATAAATGCGGGTATTTAGCCATCATATCTGCTTCGACTTCCCATGTAGCTCCTCAATACATTGATTCCTCCATAAATCCTTAACGAAAGCTACTTCTTTATTTCTTAGCTTACGAGCCTGATGATCCAGTATCTCCATCGGAACCTCTTCATAACTAAGGTTGTTTTTCACACCGACACTATCTACCGGAACAACCAAAGTTGAGTCACCCAAACACTTCTTTATGAGCAATACATGGAAAACTGGATGAACTGAAGCTAATTCTGAGGGAAACTCCAACTTAGATGCTACCTTGCCAACCCGTCTCACAATCTGATATGGGCCAACATAACGGGGACTGAGTTTTCCTATCTTCTCGAACCTCATCACTCTCGACACCTTTAGAAACACCCAATCATCGACTTCAAACTCAAGTTCTCTCCTTCTCACATCCGCGTAGGACTTTCGGAAACTCTGAGTTGTTTTCAACCTGTCCCTTATGAGCTGAGCTTTCTCCATGGCCTCATGGACTGAATTTGGACCTATCATCGTAGCTTCACCAACTTCAAACCAACCAATAGGCGATCTACATCTCTGCCCATAGAGAGCCTCAAACGGAGCCATTTGAATGCTGGAATGGTAGTTGTTGTTATACGTAAACTCGATGAGAGGCAAATGGTCATACCAACTACCCTTGAAGTCAATCACACACACTCTCAATATTTCCTTGAGAGTCTGAATAGTCCTCCGCCTGACCATTGGTTTGCAGATGAAACGTTGTGCTAAGCTTAACCTGAGTACCAAGTCCCTTTTGAAACGATCTCCAAAACTAGGAGGTAAACTGAGTACCTCTGTCTGATATGATGGACAATGGCACTCCATGCAACTGAACTAACCCTCAAATGTATAATTTAACATAATCCTCCACTGAATCGGTGATTGCTTTGGCCAACCTATCCACGACCACCCAAATGGAGTCATATTGTCGACGAGTGTGAGGCAACCCTGTGATGAAGTCCATATTGATCTCCTCCCACTTCCAAGTAGGAATATTGATGTCTTGAAGCACACCTCCTGATCTTTGATGCTTCACTTTCACTTGTTGACAATTCAAACACTTAGCCAGAAATTCTACAGTGTCCTTCTTCATGCCATTCCACAAATAGACTTTCCATAGGTCATGGTACATCTTGGTGGCACCTGGATGTATAGAGTATCTAGAACCATGAGCCTCGTGCAACATCCGATCTCTCAAATCATTAGCATTCGGAACGCACGAATGACCCTAATATCGGAGCACATCATCTCCCCCTTTGGAGAAGACCTCTACCTTCTGATTCTGAACAGCTTCCTTCAACTTTACCAAAATAGGATCCTCGTCTTGTCTAGCTTTTACAACAGTTACCAAGGATGATTCTGATCCGTTCTGAACAATAACTCCACTACCGATCGAGTCAACCAAACAAACTCCCGACCGCGCTTGCACATCCTTCACCAGCTCCAACCTCCCCTCATCTACATGGGACACACTCTCAATAGAAAGCCTACTAAGAGCGTCTTCTACCATATTAGCCTTTCCCGGATGGTAAAGTACACTCATATCATAATCCTTGAGTAGCTCCAACCACTTTATTTTATGGAGATTCAAATCCTTTTGGGTAAACACGTACTGTAGGCTCTTTGGTACACGAACACATCTACATGGACCCCATACAAATAGTTTATCCAAATATTCAAGGAAAATATTATCTCTGCCAATTCAAGACCATTTCGGGTAATTCTTTTTGTGAACCTTCAACTGCCTGGAAAAATATGCTATAACCTTACCATGTTGCATCAACACACATCCAAGGTCGATCCTAAAAGCATCACAATATACCACAAACCCATCGGTACCCCCAGGTAGGGTTAACACCGGTGCTGAGGTGAGTCGAGTCTTCAACTCTTGGAAGCTCCTCTCACAAGCCTCTGACCATTGGAACTTCACTTTCTTATGGGTCAATTTGGTCAATGGCGCCGCAATAGATGGAAACCCCTCAAAAAATCTCTAATAATACCCAGCTAAACCCAAGAAACTCATGATATTCGAAGGATTCACTGGTCTAGGCCAATTCTTCAGCGCTTCTATCTTTTAAGAGTCCACCTGTATACCCTCACTCAACACCACATGACCCAAAAATGCCACTGAGTTCAACCAAAACTTGCATTTACTGAATTTAGTATATAATTGGAAATCCTTGAGAGTCTGTAGTACCATCCTCAAATGAGCGTCATGCTCCTCCTTGCTCCGAGAGTATATACGGATGTCATCTATGAACACAATCACGAACATATCCAAGTATGACTTGAACACCCTATTCATCAAATCCATAAAATCTGAAGGATCATTCCTTAGTCCCAAAAGACATAACTACAAACTCGTAATGACCATACTGAGTCCTGAAGGCTGTTTTTGGGATATCACTCTCCCGAACCCTGAGCTGATGGTATCCGGATCTGAGTTCTATCTTCAAAAAGCACTTCACACCTGGAAGCTGGTCAAATAAATCATCAATACTAGAGAGAGGATACCTATTCTTTATGGTGACCTTGTTCAATTGTCGATAATCAATGCACATACAAAGAGAACCATCTTTCTTGCGGACTAAGAGACCAATGCACCCTATGGGGATTTGCTCGATTTGATGAATCCCTTGTCTAAAAGGCCTTTCAACTACTCCTTCAACTCCTTTAACTTAGTTGGGCCCATTCTGTAAGGAGTAATAAATATAGAATGCGTATCGGGAAGAAGGTCAATACCAAAATCAATCTCCCGCTCGGGAGGGATTCTTGGTAAATCATCTGGGAAGACTTCTAGATACTCACATACTACTAGAACTAACTGGATAGTCGGGGTCTCGGATGTAGCATCCTTAAACCTATCTAGATGGTACACGCAACCCTTGGAGATCATCTTTCTGGCCTTAAGTTAGGAAATGAAACGACCTACAGGCACAATTGAACTACCCTTGCACTCTAAGACTAGCTCACCCATAAATTTGAACTCTACTGCATGCATTCTACAATTGACTGAGGAATAGCATGAAAATAACCAGTCCATGCCGAGGATAACATCAAAATCGGTCATGGCTAACTCTACTAAATCTTCTGAGGTTCCTTTCTGAAGAACTGTGATAGGGCAATTTCTATACACCCGTCTAGCTATAACTGAATCACCAACTATAGTAGAGACTGAGAAGGGTTCTGATAAGATTTCAGGACTGACTCCGAAACTACTAACAACATAGGGAATCACAAATGATAAAGTAGCCCCTGGATCTAAAAATACATATATATCAAGATCGAATACTCGTAACATACCAGTGACTATGTCTTGGGAGACCTTATGCTCTTGGCGGTATGATGGGGCATAGAATCTATTTTGGCGTTGTTCTCCACATGTACTAGTAGATGTCCCCTGCTGAGCTGGGCGTGCTGGTGGAGCTGCTGAACTGGAAGTTGGGCCTCGGTCCCTATCATGACCCTGCCTGCTTGCTGGACAATCTCTAAGCCTGTGTTTGGGCTTCCCGCACCTGAAGCAAACACCTGTACCTGCCAAACACTGACCTTTGTGTCTCCGGCCACATCTGCTACACTCTGGAGGGCTGGTCTCTGCGGGTCTACTACTCTGACCTATCAAGCTTGATGCTCGTCCCCTCTGATCGCGCCTGGACCTGGATGGCACACTCATAGCCGAAGGCGTGGGGCTGAAGATCTCTGGCGGGACAACTGACGGTGCCCACTAGGTCTCTGCTAAGAGAATCCGAAGCTATCAGTCCTAGACCTCTTGGCCTCCCTCTCCTGCTCACTCATTTGTACCACCTCCATCTGTTGGGTTTACAGGACTATTCGAGAAAAGTCAATGTCTTGAAGGAGCATCACAGTCCGGTAATCCCTGACCAAGTAGTCTGTTATCCCGTTTACAAACCTGCTCACATGGGCTCTCTAGTTCACCACTTTCTCAGGTGCATACTTGGACAGACGAGTGAACTAAGGCATACTCCTGAACTATCATCTTCCCTTGTTTTAGATTCATAAACTCGACTATTTTCAGTTTTCTCATCTCACGAGGGAAGAACCAATCCAGAAATGCGATATGAAACTCCTCCCAACTAATGGGGCATACTCCCACTATCCTTCTATCTTTTCACTGCTTGAACCAGATATGCGCAACCCCTTTCAGTTGATAAGAGGCTAAGTTTGCGCACTCCTCTCTAGTTACTCACAAAATCTAGGTGATCTTCAAAATCTCCTCACTGAACTCATGTGGATCCTCGTCCACCTTCAATCCAAGGAACTCGGGAGGGTTCATCCTCAAAAAGTCTCTAACTCTCGCCGCCGCCGCATTCCCATTCTGAAGGACATGCGCTACCGCCTACTGATTGACCTGGGAAGTTAGGGATTGGGCTAACATCTGAATGGCTTCCTGAACTCTGCATGGGCAGCCGGCTCGGAAACATGATCCTCATGGACTGGTGGGGCCTTCTGGTGCCCGTATCCATTGCCATTATCATGGCCATTTTCATTTCCATTTCTCCTTTCAGTAACTCTGCAGGAGGGCATGATTTTTCAAACACGTATAGCATGACTTAGAAGGATATAGAGACATTTCACCGCACGACATAGATCATGAAAGAAGGGGACATTTCATAAACGTCTCGTAGCCTCTTCGTCATAAGTGTGGCGCGCTTCACACCTATGAAAAAACTCTACTTAATGCGGCTTTTGGACGCTCTAGGACACTTCAAAACCTAATACTCTGATACCAATTTTGTCACGACCCAAACATAGACCCCTATCGAGACACGGAACAAGAAACCCCTAGAGGCTCTAAGTCAACCCATGGCATGAACATACATCTAACTCAATTATAGATAAGCAGAAGTTCAACATGAATAACATAGTGGAAGTCTAAAAAAAATATAACATTTGAATACATACATGAGTCTAAATGTAAAATACAATTATGTCCGAAAAAGCCTCTAACACTAATAAGTTGATGGGAAAAGACCCAACTAACTCACTATAGTTTGAAAATTGAAAAGACAAAATATAACTAATAAGAAGGGCCCTCACAAGATGAGGACTCACCAACTGAGGCTGAGGAAAGCTAACTCCTGGAATCTGACTAGCGGCGGGACTGAACCTGAATATCGGATCTTGTATCATGAAATGATACAGCATAGAGTATGTGGTCAGTATGTGAACTGTACTGAGTATGTAAGGTAAGTAAAACTGCTAAGTAAAATCATTAAACATGCATAGTATAAAACATAATCAAGATAAAATTCTGAGAGTAGGTCTTGCATGCTATTTTCTGAAATCATGATTTGAACATAACTAAACATCATTACTGAATTGAATGGCCCAAAGCTGAAAACTGATAATCATAAGTAAAACTAAAAATTGGGTCAAACCTGCTGAAAACATAATATCATGATTGATGTACACGCATAACTGAAATCATGAGGAACAATAGGAGACTCATCATATAACCGACATTACCACTATAGAGCTTACGTGGTCTCGACTATCACATTCAAGTGGGCCATCCAAATTTTTGTCAGGGCTAAGGACGCTACCATGATATTGATATCGATATCAAGCTCAAGACCCCTTGGGGCCAGGGAAAGCTCACAAGGGAGGTCCCAAAGTATATAAGTAAACCTACGTTGGCGCGTAGTTTTGAGGCATAGGGTTGACTGACCCATAGCCTACTCAGTGCTAGACACTACTCCTAAAAACATGCATATGCTCTCCATCATTTTTCAACGAAGCTGACCATCGTCTAATGAAGAAGGTGAATAATAACATACATGAATAATCTAAAATAATAACATGAGGAGCCTTGGATCAAACCATACCACAAGCTGAAAATAATGGGAGTCTTGACTCCAAAACCATGTGGTAAGCTAATTCATGAAATCATAAAACATACTTGATCATATGGGCTTTCCCAATACTTAAACATACTTGAAATCAACTTGATTCACTTTGAAAACATGAACATAAACATGGGTATTTTGAAATAATATTTTCTTCATAAACATCTATCATGCTTGAACACATATCTCATAGATCTCAACTTTCATGAACATTCATGGATGGGCATCATAGTTTAAAAAATTTGAAAACATAATTTATAATTTAAAACATTGTAAAATCTGCCCATTAATCATAATTCATCATTTAAAACATGCTTAGATCATACCCATGATTGAAACTTAGGAATTCATCCATTAGGTAAAAACACCATTGAATCATCAATTAGAACATCATGAATTGAGAGGGAATTGGGCATGGGTGTGGACAATTGCACCCATTCATAGCCTTACATACCTTAAGGGGTCTGATTTTTACACTTCCTTGATTGCCCAAAGAGAATTGAGGAAGAACTTTGTAGAACTAAGCTTGATCACCTTTCAAACTTCTAAACTTGCATGCATGAATTAGGATGGGGTTAGAATGACTTAACCCTTCTTAAAACACTCCATTCTGACCTTAAAATGATGTAGTTTAGGCCTTACGAACTTAGGAATTACGGTAAAGCCCTTAATAAATTCGGAGGGAAAAATAGACTGTCAGTCCCTCATAGGGACTGGATGAGTCGTTTCCTTGGACCACGACTAGTGGTCTGCCAGTCGTCGACTTCACTGGACTCCATCTTCATTGGTCACCATGAGGGACTTAACGGATAGTTATCGGTGACCACGACTCGTGGTCACCTCCTGTCACCTTCATTGCCAAAATTCTCCTAAAGGTCTCCACGGGAGACACCACGACTCGTGGTGTACCCGATGAGTTGTGGTGATGACCCATTAGGTACACTGCTGATTTTCTTCTCCCTTCATATCATCCTTGACTATGGATGACATCACAAGTCGTGATACTGATCTCGTGGTCACATCTGTGGTCACCCAAAAACAAAAATTTCCAACAAGTCCCAGCCTCTCCCCACGGGTCACTTAACGACTCGTGGGGTTCCTGACGGGTCACTAGACAACTCGTCCTGTGACCTGATGCAGAAATTCCTATTTTCTCTATTTCAACTTTCGGATCGAATCTTAAGGATTTCAAGGTATAACAGTAGGCTTCTCAGATGCTAACTATGGAGGGTACCTGGTAGATAGAAAGAGCACCTCTAGAAAGCAAAACTCATTGGCTCTCTCCACAACTGAGGTTGAGTATGTGGCTGCTGCCTCATGTTGTGCTCAATTGTTATGGATTAAGCAGCAGCTTGAATTCTATGGGATCTTATCTAAATGTGTGCCATTACTATGTGACAACATTGGTGCTCTCAACATGGCCAGAGATCCTGTCTGGCACAAATGAACCAAGCATATTGATATCAGGCATCATTTCTTGAGAGATAATGTGGAAAAGGAAATATATGTATGGAATTTTGCAAGACTGAGGATCATATTGTTGATACCTTTTCTAAGGCCTTGAGCAGGGACTAGTTTGAGAAGAATCACACAAAGTTAGGGTTAATTAAATTAAACTAGCCTCTCATTCCTTTTATTCTCTCTTCTTATCTCCTTTTTTCTTTGGCTATGACTATACTATAGGTATCCGAGTGAATGCCTTTCAATAAGTATGTAGCTTAGCTCCATAGATTATCAAGGTATACACGCATGATAAGCGAGAGAGAAGATGGAGAAAAGACAGGACAAATGTGGAGCAATGTGACTCAAAATTCATAGGAGGGACCAGATCCCCCATAGGTTAGTATTATAATCATTACTTGCAAAATTTGATTTAAATATCTAAGAATAGTCACATAAGTCAATACTTTTTCTTTCCCGCCCGTCTGTACCTCTAGGATTTTCACCTTTTTTAACCGAACCGTCGACTTGATTTTTTCTCCTCTTCTTTTGAAATGTCGTTTCTCTGATCTTAAATAACTGCCCTTTCTATTCTTATTCTTTCTATTTTCTCTCTCTTTCTTCCTCAAATTTTTTCAACATCTAAGTCACTCAAAACCCTTATTTTTCTCAAAAAAGGCTTTACTTGCTTTTCCCTCCTACCTTCTTCAGCATGTCTCTTCCATCCTCCCTTGTGTCTGCTCCCCAAATAACCCCCTCTTTATCCCTCATCTCTGAATCTCCCCCAAACCCTTCTATGTTTGAAAACCCTTTCTCCAAGGACAAAGACTCTCCTCGCATTCCACAAGTCGGGGAAACCTATGAAAAAATCCTGATTAGCGATTCCTCCACTATCCCAATCAACCTCAACACTTTGCTAGACCAATCGACAGAGGATATCAAGGTTGACACTACTGAAGAAATGGCGGCTCAATTCATCCAACAAGAATATATCTTGCCCTCTGATATACCAAGTTCTTTTTTCATTCCAAATAGTAAAAAAGAGGTTGCTGTAGAAAAGGGTACAATGGGCACATCTTATGACTATCTCTTTGAGGGGGACTTGTCAGTGGAGAAAGGAACTTCTTCCAACATTCTTTCTCATGGGGACCAATTGATTGTTCAAAGTCTTACTCAGATGGTGATGGGTGATGAGTGTCTACCAAGTAGTGAAAGGACAATCGTTCCCCTTTTTTTCTCCTAAATCTCCAGTATTGACATCCACTCCTAAATGGGATGGGACCCCTAGAAGTCTGAATCTACAACAGGATGTTGAGAATGTGGATGATATCAGTAATGATGATTAGTCTTTGGCTTGGAAAGTCAGGAAGATTATTGTTAGACAACCAAAGGAACCATCAAGGGACCAAATTCGTCCTCCAATCACCAGATCAAGTTCCAAGAAATTTTTGGAGGATGCTCTAAAGGAAAGTCAAAAGAAGACCATTCGCAGGAGGAAACTCAAAAGAAAGATAGTTATTTAGGAAGAAAAACCAGTTCAACCAAAAAATGTTCTTTATCAAGAGGGAGATGCAGGTGAAAAAGAAATTGAGGAAGAATTGCTTTTGAGAACAGTGAAAAGAGGGAAGAAGTTACCTGATCAGGGGCATATTTATATGCCAAATTGATACTCAAATGCATAGCTTTTGCCTTGTTTATCCAACAATGTGTGTACATTCTCATGTAAATTATAGGGA
>JACEIK010003281.1:106799-120914 GCA_018107945.1 Datura stramonium | reverse complement strand
GGTTTCACCCCGTATTCCTATTCCTGTGGGTTCGACATTCCGGTTCTTAAAAAGAGCCACTGTATTACTTGCACGACCCGTACACTTGCGGGCTCATCACATACCTCCACATACCACACCAGAATATGAGTATCGGGTGGAGGAACTGAAGCAAATTAGGCAACTGGGCTTTGAGGAAAGACAGAGGCAGCTGCAGTGGTTGGCGGGTGTTATAGCTGAGGATAAAGAGGAAAGTAGAGTGGGTCATAAGTGGGAGCAGGTTACCAAAAATTCACTCAACTTCATAGCAAAAGCCTGTTGGACATTAGTGCACCATCGATTAGCACCAACAGTCAATGACAACACTCTGAGTGCAGACAGGGCAGCTCTGGTGGCATGTATCATGTCCAGATACCCCCTCAACATCCCAAGGATCATCCCAGAGGAGATACGAGATTAGGTTGTGGGATTGAGCACTACCATCCCTTTCCTAAGTCTCATTTTCAGATTATGCAAAGAGGTAGGAGTTCTGGTGCAATGGGGTGAGGAGCGCTATATTGGAGAGCATAGGATAGAGAACATTGGCTTGATCCAGGATAAAATGAACCCGGTGAGTCGAGCCCGACTTCCCACAGTAGTTCCACCAACCTAGCCAGTAGGGGCGCATAGCTGAATTCCCCCACCTCACAGGAGTAGAGCGAGACACTGGATACAAATTCCGGTAATTCAGAGGTAGCTCCCAGCACTTCTACTATACCACTATCCAGCCATCCAAGCTAGAAACCAGCTAGATACATTCTAGCGGCCCAGGGCTTTCTCCAGAAATTGGAAAAGAGATTGACAATGGAAGAAAGAAAAATCAAGGCAATGATGGAGAATGTGAAGCCCTGGGTGAAAAAAAAGATTAATACAGCCGCACAGGCCATGCATGCTAGGCTTGATGGATTTGAGAGCCAATTTAATAGACACATGGCGGAGCAGACTGACAAAAGAAGCCTCTGGGATGAGTTAGGAGCTCTTTGGAGCCAAGTGACCAAGTTGGCATCACAACAGTTGATAGTGATAGCAGCTCCTACTCTTCTAGACTTGGATGAAGAGCCAGATGAGGAGATTGACTTGGCGGCTTATTGGGAGCCCATGAGAGCAGAAAAGTAGAAAGGAAAGAAGAGAGTCTCCGAGGATGTTGGAGAATAGAGCCTTAGGAAGAGGAGGAAGAAAGAAAGAAGAGAACGCAAGTGGGCACGAGTGGATGGACTGCAGACTCATGACACACACATATTAGAGCTGCAAGACTGAGCGAGAGGAGCAGGCAGCTCTACCATAGCTCAGCCTGAGCTTGCTAGTGGCAGGGATCTTTTGGGGGAGCCACATTCATCCCCAATTATCACAGAGGTCGTAGAGACGGCTAAGACCACTGAGGGGGTAACCGCTCCCCTGTTGGCACACAGTGAGTGCGCCGGCCACCACTAGCGCCACGATTGTAGTGGAGGTACCTCCTCCGTAGAATGACAGGAGCGCCTAGAGCGCCACAGGTATGTTCCCTTCCCTCTGTTCTTGTAGTTCATGCTTCCGGGATGAAGCACAATTTTCAAAAAGGGTAGGGGGTGTACTTGTAGTTTTTTTTGGTTTTTGGATTCGTCCGAGGATTTTTCTTACCGTGTTTCTTTTTCGTCGAGCATGCTATCTAGTAGAACCAACATGTTTAGGTTTTTATTTTCTTATTTTGTGATTTTTGTTTAATTAGAAAGTAGATTAGGAGTACCCAGCCAATAAAAGTGCACTAGTTTTGAATTTCTTGAAAATATTGACCCTGTTTAAAAAATTTTAATGCATTAGTTGTGTACTTGTGACTGCATGCATGATTTTTGTGGATCTTTTGATGCCATTTAGTGTATTAACATGAGTAATCTTGTTAATCCATGTATAAACCAAACAGGTAAAGTGAATATAAGTCATGTTCCATGAGTGAGTGAAGTTTGATACTTAGTTCAGCACTGTATTGAAGATCTAGAACTTGCCTGGTTGGTCTTTGCATAGGTTAAGGTGGTTAATTAGGATATGATCATAGGCCATTTTTGTTGAGCTCACTTTTATCCTAAATAACCCTACCAAAATCATATGATTCCCTTGATCCCAACTTTGATCCTTTAATAAATCATTATTCTTTGATTAACCGATAAACCGTACCCATTTTTTATAATGAACTTGTTTTGGCCCTGGTCCTTCCTTAGATATTGTGAACCTCAACATAGGCAAAATGCCTAAGTTGAGGGTGGATAGAGTAGGGGTGAATAAATAGTGTGAATGAGGAAAAGGGAGGGAAAAGAGAAAAGGTGAAAAATGAGGTGCGGTGTGACAAATGAAAAAGAGAAAAAAAAAGGAGAGATGAAAAAGTTGAAAACTTTGAAAAAGAAACTTCAAAAAGAAAAATAATTCTTGAAAAGGTTGAAAACACACCACACTCACATCAATGCATACAAAAGAGGTGAAAAGGGAGGAAAAGAAAGAAAAAGCAAAAAAAAGGGTGAAATAGGTGAATGATGGAGCCAATGTATGTAGTTCCAAGGAAGGGTTAGTCACTTAAAAAAGATCCCATATTTATCATGTACAACCCTAAAGCCTACATTACAAGCCGCATCAAGTTCTATAGTGATCCTAATCTGACTATCTGACCGATCGAAGTAGAGAAAATAAGGGCAACCCTATGATATCTAATACACAGTACTTGGAACTTCTTTGTGAGAGTGAGAGTCTCGCTTGTTCAATCCCATGCCATATTTTTTTACTATATTTGTGAGAGGAGAATTCATTTGCTGTGAGGGTACATGGTTTATGTTTAATTTACCAGTAGTTTGTGTAAAAAACATTGGTTATGACTTGCTTGTCTGTTAATAGCTAGATGAAATGTCTTGATCCTTGCTTATCATGTTTTGTGATTGCCTGTAGTACATTAGTTGATATTGGTTCATGGAAGAAGGGTCAAAAGTCATTGAATTTATAGTGCAAATTTTGTTTGGTATTGGCTTTAGTATCCTAGGATTATTTTCTAGTTAAACATCGTGTTTAATTTTTCTCTTTTATTTGCCTGAGGACATGCAAAAGTCTTAAGTTGAGGGTGTTGATGTGCTGTGAGTTTACAACACTTTTGACGCTCAAAGCTAAGAAAATAGCATGAACTTAGGTGTGTTTATATGGATATAAGACACTTTTTCTTTGATTACTGGAAAAATAAGTGTTGGAGCAAGAATGTGCAAAAGAAGCCTGAAAGTGCAGAAAATGAGATAAAGTCACAATCTCAGTATGAGCCATACTGAGAACCCTGAAAAGTTTTAGATGGCTGAATTGGGAAGAATGGAACCTACGACTCTCAGTACGAGCCGTACAACATTGGTACGAGCCGTACATTAAGTCGAGGAAATATTCAAAAGAATTGCACAAAGGCAGACTCCTGATATGGATGGAATTATGAATCATGAAAACAAGGTACAAATATATTAGGAGACGTGGTGATCTTCAGAGGATTTTCAATGCTAAGCAGAATTTCATACAATACGAGTCGTGGTTGGAAGGTATGAGTCATACCACAACACTCGTGAATAATTTCAGAAAAAGTCATAGTTCTCAGAGCCAGACCATGGAAGCAACTTATGACTCGTAGGAAGAATGTACGAGTCATACCAAGGCCCAACACTTAGCCAAATTTCAGCAAGCCAAGGACTTACTGACAGCAGGTACGACCCGTACAATTCTGCTAGGGGTTGTATGATCAATCGTGGTTCAGGCGGCGCCAGTTATGGAAAATCACCTGCTAGCTTAGATAAAGGATTCTTATGTCTGTATAAATACCTTTTTTGTTTTATTTTCAGTATAGAATGATGGGGAACATTGCAGAGCAGTGAGATAGGGGTTAAAACAATAGAGATTTGAGGGAAAAAATAGAATTGAGTTGATTGACTTGTGATCAACCTTTTCTTGGATTCTTTCTTGATCTTTATCAATTCTTCTTGAGGTTTCACTGATATAATCGAAGAATCTTTTCTCTCATCTATGATTATAAGTATTGAATTATGTGTTTAATGATGAATGTATATCACAAACTTGCAACTATGAGAGGCTAAAAACTCCATAGCTAGGGTTGTGGGAACCATGGTGGACTAACGAATTAGGGATACACAAAAGTGATTCAAAACCAATGCAAAATACTTGTATTGTATTCTCTTCATGCTTAAATGTTTCTTAATGGTGTACAACGTTAGGACTTGCCCGAATTCTTTACTTGCTTGATCCTAGAGAGGTAGAGATTAGGAAAAGAGAATTACAATAAAGTCTTGATCTTGATGATCATTGTATTAACTTAAATTGTGGTTGCATGATAGTTAAATTTGGAACATATTGATAACAGATAGTTTGAAACCGCTCATGAGATCTGACCTGGTGATTGAGTGTAGTCATCCAATAGGGACAAACCAGTCATTTGGATGAAACCTAGTTATTAGTTCTACAAGTAAGCATTGGTATTGATCACATGTGTATACCCGAATCAGTTATAAACCAATGGGGAACACGAACGCTAGTTATGCTTCAATCTTGATTTACATCATAATTTCAATTGTTGTTTTGATTATTATTTTCTTGAAACCCCCAAACTAGAGTAACTAACGAACAAGTTCACTTACCAGTATTTAGTCTAGATCTTTCATATTCCTTGTGGGTTCAACCCCAACCTCTTTGTTGGGTTCTTTATTGACAACGTCCACTTCATACTTCAGCAGGAGGTGTGAGTTTGAGCGTTATCAGTGAGTTGGATAGTTCTTCTCATGGACTTTCAGCTGCTTGGAACCATAGGCTATAACCTTACCGTGTTGCACTAATACACAACCAAGGTCGATCCTTGAGGCATCATAATATACCACGACCCCATCAGTACCCTCAGGTAGAGTCAACGCTGGTGCTGAGGTGAGCCGAGTTTTCAACTCTTAGAAGATCTTCTCACAAGCCTCCGACCATTGAAACTTCACTTTCTTCTGGGTCAACTTAGTCAACGGTGCTGCGATGGATGAAAATCCTTCCACGAATCTCCTGTAGTAACCAGCTAAGCCTAAGAAACTCCTGATATCTGAATGACTAATTAGACTAGGGAAATTCTTCACAGCTTCTACCTTTTGAGAGTCCACCTGTACACCCTCACTTGACACCACATGACCCAAAAATGCTATAGAGTGTCCAAGAAAAACTCACACTTACTGAATTTAGCATGCAGCTGGCAATCCTTAAGAGTCTGTAGCACCACCCTCAAATGAGAGGCATGGTCCTCTTCGCTCCGAGAGTATATGAGAATGTCATCTATGAACACGATCACGAACATATCCAAATATGACTTGAACACCCTGTTCATCAAATCCATGAAAGCTGTAGGAGTATTCATCAGTCCAAAACACATAACTACAAACTCATAGTGACCATACCAAGTCCTGAAGGTTGTCTTAGGAATATCACTCTCTCTAACCCTGAGCTAATGATATCCGGATCTGAGATCTATCCTTAAAAAACACTTGGCACCCTGAAGCTGGTCAAACAAGTCATCAATTCTAGGGAGGGGATACCTGTTCTTGACTGTGTCCTTGTTCAATTATCGATAATAAATGCACATCCGAAGAGAACCATCTTTCTTCCGGACAAAGAGAACTGATGCACACTACGGGATTTGCTAGGTCTGATGAAACCCTTGTCTAAGAGATCCTTCAACTCCTTTAGCTCAACTAGAGCCATTTTGTAAGGAGGAATAGGTATAGGCTGCGTATCGGGAAGAAGGTCAATACCAAAATCGATCTCCCGTTTGGGAGGAATTCCCGGTAAATCATCTGGAAACACTTCTGTATATTCACACACTATAGGAACTGACTAGATTGTCGGGGTTTCGGATGTAGCATCCCTAACCCAAACTAGATGGTACGTGCAACCCTTAGAGATCATATTTCTGGCCTAAAGGTAGGAAATGAAACGACCTACAGGCACAGATGAACTACCCTTCCACTCTAGGACTCGCTCTCCCAGAAGCCAAAACTCTACCGCATGGGTTCTACAATTTACTGAGGCATAACATGCATGTAGGAAATCCATGGCAAAGATGACATCAAAATCTGTCATGGCTAGCTCTACCAAATCTGCTGAGATGACTTTTTGAAAGACTGTGACAGGGAAATTTCTATATACCCGTCGAGCTATAACTGAATCACCAACTGGAGTAGAGACTGAGAAGGGTTCTGATAGGATTTTGAGACTGGCTCCAAAACTACTAGCAACATAGGGCGTCACAAAAGATAAAGTAGCCCCTAGATCTAACAAAGCATATACATCAAGATGGAATACTCATAACATACCAGTTACCACGTCGGGTGAAGTCTCCTGCTCTTGTCGCGACAAGAGTGCATAAAACCTGTTCTGGAACTAATCGCCAACTGAACTAGTGGAAGCACCCTACTGGAAGGGACATGCTGCCGGAGCTGCTAAGTAGTGGCTGGGGTATAGACTACACTATCGCCCAATCTAGTTAAAGGGCAATCCCTGAGTCTGTCTTTGTGTTTGCCACACCCGAAGCAAGTATCTAAGCCAACTAAACACCGCTCTGGGTGATTCTTGCCACACTTCGCATGGGATGGAAAGGTGCGATCTCCTATACTGCTCCCCTGGCCCCTCGATCCTAACACCCTATCCCTCGGATTACGTCTGAGTCTAGACAGAACACTGGCTGATGAAGGTGCTGGGGCTAATGACCTCTGATGGGACTGGTGATTATGTCCGCCCCTCGATCTTTACTGGGAGAACCCATAACTATCTATCTTGGCCCTCTTGACCTCTCTCTCTCTCTCTCTCAAATGCACCGCCTCAATCTGCTGGGCGTAAGAAAACCAGTCGAGGAAAATTGATGTCCTGATGAAGCATAGCAGTCCTACAATCCTTGATCAGATAGTCCACTACTCCATGCACAAACCTGCTCACCCGAGCTCTCTGGTCGGCCACCAGCTCTGGTGCATATTTGGACAAACGGGTGAACTCCAAAGCATACTCCTGGACTATCATGTTATTCTTCCTAAGGTTCACGAACTCAGCTACCTTGATTTCCCTCATCTCACGGGAAAAAATCGATCCAAGAACATAGTAAGAAACTCATCACAACCAATAGGACCCGCTTTAATTGCTCTGCTACCCTTCCACTTTCTAAACAAGATATGTGCAACCTCTTTCAGCTAATAAGAGGCTACGTTTGCGTATTCCTCCCCCGTCACTCCCATAATCTAGGTGATATTCTGAATCTCATCAATAAAATCATGTGGATCCTCATCCACCTTTGATCCGTGGAACTCCGGAGGGTTCATCTTGAGAAAGTCCCTAACTCTTGCCGCTGCCGAATTCTCATTCTAGGGAACATGCGCTGTCGTCTGTTGGTTGACCTGGTCGGTCAATGCCTGTGCCAATATCTAGATGGCTACCCTAAACTCTGCATGGGCAACCTGCTTGGGCACATGATCCTTGGGGGCTGGTGAGGCCTGCTGGTGCCCATCTCCATTGCCATTCTCATGGCCATTTCCATTTCCGTTTCTTCTCCCATTAACTCGGCGAAGAGGCATGGTTCTGCAAACGCGTATAGCATGAGTAAGAAGGATAAAGAGACATTTCATCGCATGGCATAGATCATGACAAAAGGGAAGTTTCCTAAACGTTTTGTAGCCTCTTCATCATACGTGTGGTGCGCTTCAAACCCATGAAAAAGACTCTACTCAACGTGGCTTTCAGACATCCTAGGACACTTCAAAACCTAATTCTCTGATACCAAGTTTGTCACGATCCGAACATAGGCCCGGATCGAGACACAGGATAAAGAACCCCAAGAGACTCCAAGTCGACCCGTGGCATGAACATGAAAACTAAAGCTCAACATAATGAATGCAGAAATCTAACATGTGAAATAGCGGTAGTCTGAGAATATAATAACATCTGAATATCTAAATACATAACACAATTCTATATTTTCATACATACTATGTCTGATAAGCCTCTACATACTGACGAGTTGATGGGACAAGACCACAAAATAACTCACTAATAAACTAAAACTGAAAGTGTTGATAACGAACTGATAAAAAGGTCCTCGAAGGATAAGTACTCACCAATAGGCTGGGAAATGCTAACTTTGAGAATTTGGCTAGCGGCGGGGTTGAACCTAAATGTCTAAGCCTATATCATGAAATGATACAACATAGAGTATGCGATCAATAGTTGGAATGTACTGAATATGCAAGGTAAGTAAAAACAAACAGTTAAAATACGTAAGAGTTCATAAGAGTAGGACAACATGATGATGTAGTAAATATAATAATGTAAACATAGAGGCTCAAGGTTTTTGACCATTCATAATCCAATCAAAATCATAGCCATAAGGGAAAATTTATAAAGAATAACATGAGCCAAGTAACATAAACATGATAATGCATGAATCATGAGGAACAAAAGGAGATTCTTATAACCAACATACCCCATATGAGCACATATGGAACCCGACCTGTAAACCCCTAGTCAGAAGGATGTTCGTACCTTGCTAAGGGTAGAACCATGAAAAGAGGTGTGATATCACAATGAAAGGCCCATTTGAACAAAGGGGATAGTCTCATTGGAGGTCCCATCGTGGCTACGTTGGCATGTAGTTCTGAGACACGGGGTATGCTTGGATCTCGGGTCTACTCGGTGTTAAATACTACTCCCAAAATATATATAGTGATCATATTATAATAGGGAAAACATACCTAAGATTCATTGGCTAGTTTAAATCATGATAATCATAAACATGCTTTAAATATGTTAACTAGCCATGAAATAAGGCCCGTGAGTCGGCCAAAGTCATAAATTTGTAAATCATGAAGAACACGCATATTTGTGAAAATCCAAATACTTAATATTCATAAATCAATGAAGAGTACTTGAAGAGAAATCATAGCATGAATCACAAATTACAATTTAGATTTAGTAAGATCAAAATCATAATAGAATCGTAACTTAATTTTTCATGAAGCTTGCATAATTGGGCATAATTTAATTAAGATTTGAAACTGAATTAATAATCAAAGTAGTTATAAAATATATCCATAGATCTTAAAGCATAATTTCATATATGAAGGGAATTGACCCATAGATAGATCACAGAGAATTTCACAAAATTAACAATAAACCCTATAAGATCATGAACTTGAATCTAGAATTTAAATTCATAGTATTGAGAAGAATTTTTGAGCATGAGAGTGAAAGGAACTCTCATTCATAGCCCTACATACCTGGAATATTCTTATTTACACTCCTCTTTGAAAGCCCAAAGGGAATTGGAGAAAATTGGAGAATTTCTCAAGCTTGATCTCCAGGGAAGAACTCTAAACTTGCATGCATGGAATGGTGAGGCTTAGGATAGGTTAAGCACCCTTAAAACCCTTCTAACTGAGATTAAAATAACATAGTTAGGACCTTAGAACTTAGAAATTATGAAAATACCCTTAATAAAAAGTCTGGAAATTTAACACTACCAGTGACCACGACCAATACCACGAGTTGTCCTTTCCATTCATCACTTCCTTCTAGTATTTCTTTAGTTCTCATGTCCTGTGTACAACGACTAGACAGGATGGGTCATTACTCGACACAACTACCCGTTGTGTCCTCTCGTCGTCATCACTGACTCCACACTTACAATTTCTAAGACTTCTACCACGAGTTAACCAACGAATCGTACCTCCAAATAATAGGTTGTTGGACCCATCCGTTACCTCTGTGAAATTTTCACTGCACCTCCTTACGAGCACTTATAACGACTCGTGGCTTCTCATAACGAGTCATACCAAAACTCATGCCATCCAACCCTGGTATCGCAAAGACAAACAACGACCTTAACCCACGACCTATTACATCAACCAAAGGGTCGTCCCTGGACCCGTTAACACTGAATCTCCTACTGTAGAATCTAACAATAGGTGGTTCCCATAGGACATTACACCTTCCAACGACTCATACCACGAGTCGTTCTGAGTAAAATCTTAGATTTTTCTGTTGTTTCTAATTTCAAGTTTTTGAGCCTAGTCTTAGGCACTTTCAGGGTATTACAATTGGCCTCGTTGCAGTGGGTGATGCGAACTAGAATTCTGAAATTCTATCCTAGTTAGGATTTTAAAAACTATTCTATCAAAGGGGGCTTAATAAAAATGCCCAAAAATAGAAAGTAGACTTTTGAAACAAGAAGAGGAGCTAGGAGGTAAGGATCCATCCTCTGTAGCCATGAATTTTCTGCAATAATTCAGGAACCGGTGATACCTTGCAATTGAGAACGTCTCGAATAGCTTGGTGTCTAGGTTGTTTATGTATTAGTCACTTTCATGTTATGTTTTGATTAGCCGAACATATATGTGCGTATAGTTTATATACTTTTGATGGGTCGAATCGAATTTGAGTAAATCGTTATTGTGTATTAAAGTCGGTAAGAGTCCAAGGACGAAGGAAATAGGGAAGAGGTATTGGTATCCCCATAATGTGAAAATCCATAGGGGAAAATTACAATAAAATAGTATACGCGTGAGAGAGTATGTGAGAGCGAATTGATTGTATGTGAAAGGATCTTCAGGCATTATTGTTGAACACACACACACACACACAGAATTATATAGTCGTTCTCCCCGAACCTTAATCTTGAATTGGTGGTAATGCAAATCATGTTTATAGGATGTCGTAATTAAACATTTAAGGGTAGACTATGATTATTACAGGACGCGAGTTAAAGCCCGCGAATTAGAGGGGTTAAATTTTACCTAATGACATGTATGTTCTATAGATGATAATGTATTGGTCGGGTCTGTGGACATTATTTGTGATGGTGATTGCCCAGTTAAATTAATTGTTAAAATAAACTTGTTATAGTGTTGCCCCCAAGGTGGTAGGTGTTGGGGAGACAAGTTACAAGATTTGGGAAGAAATAATCCATGAAGAAAATTGGAAGGAACTGGTCTAAGAACTGCCTGAATAGTATCGCTGTAGCGGGCTTAGTTCCACTATAGTGAGACCATTGTGGTGACAGTAATGCCACTATAGCGGAGCCAAATCTCGCGAGCAGGCTAGGTTGCATTCCATTGTGAAGTTCCAGATATAATTAATATTTTAACTATCTGGGAAGAAATTGATCTCGGTACTAGGCATTTTGTTATAATCATTGCTATGTAACTCTTATTGTGTATGCGACTGTTTATTGTGTGCTATGATTCATGGTCCCAAAATTATAAGTATTGATCAAATACGTGAAAAAATTATTATGTAATATGGGATCGTAAGCCATTGAGTTAATTGTGAATGCAAGGCCTGGGGTCGAAGGGAGAGAACTTGGATGAACAGACTAGTATGATCAAAATCTGAACGAAGGTTGAAGATATAAGTGGCTCGTGCCCGAGGTGAGTATCCGAGCGAGCGGTATGAGGGAGTACACAAACATGTATGACTAAAAGACCATATGTCTAGGTATACGAGTATGAGTACATAGACAGGTATGATAAAGGTCTCATACGACTGAGTGTACAGTATATGAATTTCTAGAGTCCTCTGCAAGTCATAACTGAAAGGGTAAGCATAAGACCCTCTGGCATGTGTGTACAGTGATGTGATGGAGGCGTGTGCCTGACATATCACCAATTGTATAATTGCGAGATCAAAGATTGTGCGGATGTGGTATGATATACATACGAATGCAATGACAATGAGATCAGGTATACAAGGGTGATATAAGATATACAAACATGATTTGGGTTGAGGCGAGAGATGAGACCGAAATGCAATAAATGATGATACGATACAAGTATTGTATTATATGACATAATTGTGATGCGGAGGAACAAGTATGTATGTGTATTTGATGGTGGAGGATTTGGCTCCATTGGTATGGGTTGATATTTTCATTATGTGTTCTTGAGCTATTAAATTTGTATTTGTGATTGAATGCTTGATTTAATTGGTTTTTGGTGGTTATGGAAGGTAACATGACGTGTTTAACAAAAGGTAGTGAATTACTGGGAGACAGCGAGTTTGACTTTATTATTTAAGGCAATAAATTTAGGAGTGCTAGGAAATCCTGTAAGTAATTAAATAGGTCAATAAATAATAGAAACGGGCTTGGTCAATGATATTGAGATGGAAATGTCAGCTGATTAGTTTGACTACAGTCTTTTCTTGAGGTGTCAGTGGTACCTCCCAATTATTAGTTATTAGACTCAAATATCAGCTATCAGATTTCAGTTGTTCTTTAGACGGTTACAACGCTTCTAGATAAGTAGCTCTGGCCAGTCTTAGAACAATAATTACATAATTCGGTTCGATAAAACTCTCAGGGTACTTCCAGATAGGTATCCCTGACTTAGTCTTGTTAGTTTCAAGCTATAAGCTTAGTAGACAGCCTAGGACTATCCAGTCGGAGTAGGATTTAGCACCGAGCAAACCGGGGTTCCAGCGCACCAAGTTCTCAGAATTACGCTGCCACCGTAGATTATTTTTTTGGCCCTATGGACCTAGACTTGTGATCACCTTACTCATGCCTTTATACCCTGGAAAGGTATATTGGGTCCTACCGATGGGGTATATTCATCGGACTCCATGTCCAGCTCACGTGGTTATATGTAAGTTATAGACTTTCCCACTAGTCAGTACAGTTTCAGTTTAGCTTAGCTGAGTACAGTTTCAGTTTACTCAGTTCAGTACCATTAGCTCATATCAGTATCTCAAATTCAGGGCATGTTTATGATCACCATCCAGAGCCATTATTGACCATATCAGATATATATTTAGTTGTTCAGTTTTCAGTATTTTAGTTGGTCATTTCATGTTATTTCAGTTCATTTAATTATTTCTTCATGTTTATATTATTTGTCACTTACTCAGTACATTCAAAGTGCTGAAGCATACCTTCTATGCTATATTGTATCATCATACAGGCCCAGGTTCTCAGCCTCAGCATCGTTAGATGATTTCCTTCCGGTGATATCAGCAGCTGCACTTGGTGAGTCCTCATCTTTCAAGGACGATATTCATTATTCAGCTATTTCTTTCAATTAGACTTTAGAGTTAGCTGGGGGCTTGTCCCAGCAATTCATCATTTATAGATGGCTTTTAGACATAGACTCAGACATTCAGTTTTGCTTTTAGATGTATGAACTTTTATCATTTAGCTTTATTAAATGGTTTTATTATTTAAGCTTCCACTATGATTACTCAGATTACCAGTGTTATGATAGACCATGGGTTGACTTGGGGTTACTTGTGACTCCAAGTACCGTGTATCATCTAGGGTATAGACTCGGGTTGTGACAAACTTGGTATCAAAGCGCTAGATTTAGAGTATCCTAGGATGTCTGAAAGCCACGTCAAGTAGAGTTCTTTTCATGAGTGTGAAGTGCGCCACACTTATGACGGGGAGGCTACGAAATGTTAGTAGGAAAACTCCTTTTGTTCATACTCTTTATCGTGCATTGAAGTTCAATTCCAGAAGCATTCTCCTAACTCGTGCTCTATTTCATTTCAGTGAAACCTTGCCTCCAATATATAGATAGCCAAAACTTTGACTTATCGAAAAACAGCCGAGAACTCGGTATTTCTCGGAAGTCCAGAAGGGAGAAATACACACTTTAGGGCTAGGAGTATATTGACACTAATTTGGAGCAATTCCACTTACCTTAGCTCGGTAGGACGACAATTCGCCGGCCGAATTTTGTGAAATTAACTCCACAAGAATGTTCTCTGCAGCTTTATACTTCGGTATCTGGAGTTAATTTGAGTTTGGACTGTGTTTGACGGCATAATTGAACGAATATTTATCAAAACCCTTCGTCCCTTATTGTTCTGGTCGTGTTCTGGAAATTAAATTGTGGGAAATGAAATAAAAAACCGAAGTGGGGCTTTATATACTTGGGCTTGGACACCCCCCTTCATGGCACATTGGCCATCCCGGAGGGGCTTCCTCCGTGGCACGCTGATGAGCCCGCAAGTGTACGGGTCGTACAAGTAATATAGTGGCTCTTTTTAAGAACCGGAATGTCGAACCCACAGGGACTGGACTACGGGGTAAAA
>JACEIK010003281.1:22455-53255 GCA_018107945.1 Datura stramonium | reverse complement strand
CCTCAGCTCCATGCCATGGATGTATCGCGCTCCTTCACTGTAATTCAGGTGTGCAACTAAGTCCTCCCACCGTGTCACTGAAGTGAACGCGGAGCATGGGCTCCGTGACACGTTGCCATCGCGCACCTTCACTGGAATTCCACCCAAATTCAACTCTAGGCAGAATGCCTCTACGATGGTGGCGTGACACGGCCCTGTCGCGGAGCATCAATTTTTAGCATTTTATTGCCGACATCCTAGTTTTTCATCCGAGTCCATTCCTCCACTTCACCAACTTGTAGATTAGTTCCCAAATTCATTCTAACTGCAAAAACAATAATTAATCATGTTGGTTAGTAAAAATCCACATTTACGTATAAACCACATGAGAATGTACACATAAAAGTAGATAAAAAAGTCAAAATTAAGAAATAAAGTATCACTTGGGCATGCAATTATGCCCAAGATCAGCCAGCCTACAGTGCCCTAGCCAACACGGCGCGCCAGGCCTGCTGCCACGATGAGGGAGCGGCGCGGGGGCCTTGTGGCGCTTTGGGCAGCGCGAGGCACACCCCGGCCACCGCCCCCCCATATATAGACACCCCTTTGATTTGATTTCTAGGCATTCCTCAATATTCCTCTCATCCAAGAACAACAAGGGACATAAATTTTAGTAGTTTTTCATCCGATTACGCTACCAAACGCCGTCCAATCTCAAATTAACTTCTGGTAATGAATCCTAGGCCTATGGGAAGCATTACTACGGAGTTATTTCTCAAAAAGTCACTCAAAAAATCGAAACTCCACCGAGTAAAATTTGTCAGAATTGCTCCAAATTGATTCCTACTCGGTCACAGGCATTAGGTAAGCATTTCTCTCTCTGAACTCTTAAGTAATTATAGATTTTCAGCCAAGTTATTCAAAGTTGGATCGTAGTTAATTCTATTATCGAAAGTTATCGATATTTTCCGAGTTTAGTATTAAAATTAATTCTATTCTCTCAGCATAGAGGTTACAGTTGGAAAGAACTGCCTTTTGCAAGTTAAACCTCGCCAGTTAAATTAGAAATCAGCGTCCGAGGTATGTTAGGGGAAATTCTTTTTGCAAGTTTCTCCTGTCATGTCATAATACGACCTAGACTCTCGTAAGAATGCTAGATGCATGATTATTGTGGTTAGCTGCTATTATTAGTCTGAGCTTAGTATTGTCTATTCAGATTGGGATTGACCCTGCCCTATATAGCCTTCCGTGACCAACCCCAGGATTACTAGTTGTGTCGTCGCCTACGGGGCTATATGACGTTGCTCCAAGGAGCGATATGTCGTCCCAAGGGATGATACAAAGGCCCAAGGGCCATATTACAGTCCATTCCATGGTTGGACTATTATTTTTATGTCGTATCAGCATCACTGACCCTCGTCGAGCCTGGTGCTCAGGTTGCAGTTGTCAGGAGTCCACCTGACTCAGACAAAACTATAGATTAGGAGCCAACGGGCTCAGTTATAGACCCAAGGGATCGGTAGGTTGGCTATAGTTATCTGTTGACTCATTTTAACCTTGTTAGGGGTATACAGATTGGAGTGTGCTTGCCAGGGCTTATGGGGGCCCAAGCAGGTAATTCTGTGCTGATTGTACCTTTTGAACTTATGGGGACCAAGTAAGGTTCTTGTTTGCACTATTTATTCTTAGTTGTACAGCAAGTTGTAAGGTTATTCAGGTTAACTCTCTATCCCTTCTATTGAATTATTTCAGTTCCATTATTAGTATTATTCAGTCATTTTCATTTATTTCCTTACATATTCGATACATGTTGTACCGACGCCCATATTTGGGGTGTTGTATTACTTTCCTGCAGGTACGAGTAGACACAGTTCAGGATCTCCCTAGTCATCAGCCGAGTTAGCAGTCTAATCAGCTCCTTTTCCCCCAGAGTTGTTAGTTAGAAGGTTTGTTCTTCGATTGTACAATTTATGGGTAGGTCGGGGCCTTGTCCCGACTATTATTCCACTCTTAGAGGCTTGCAGGCTTCATATTTCCAGTATTAGTTTTGTTGTTGGCCATGTGGGGCCTATGTATGTTTTCTTCTTTAGCTATTAGTTAGCGGCCTTATCGGCCATAGTATAGTTCTGATTGCCTGTTTTCTTTATGACATAACTAGACAACATGGTGTTCTTGTTGGCTCGCATAGGATCCCCTTTAGTATGTGTTGTTGGTTAGTTGTTTTCTTTTACAGATAGTTATGTGGCCTCTTCGGTTGGAGGCTATATTTATAGTCGAGATATAGCTTGTCGTTTCCTTGATTTGAAGAGAAGGCGGGCACCAGAAGTGCATAAGCCAAGTCAAGTCAGTTTAGATCCCAGTATGACACAAGGTGCCAGTCATGCCTCTCAAGGTGGGGCGTGACAAACTTGGTATCAGAGCAGGTCGTATCCTAGGGAGTCTGCAAGCCGTGTCTAGTAAAGTCTTGTCTATGGGTGTGTTGTGCACCACATTCCATAGGCAGGAGGCTACAGGGCATAATAGTGTGGTTACCTTTCTTTCTTCTTCAGTCGTGCTGTAGAGCTATGTTGTATAGGGTTGAGTCCCTAAGCTTATCTTATTCTGCTTATCTATGGAGAAATGTCGGACATACGACAGACTACGACAAGCTGAAAATTAGATGCAGCGATAGGAGAGGGCACTAGCAGGGCGGCCCAGTCAGAGCCAGCCCGATCTGAGGACAATAGGGAGACTTCATTCTGGTCTCCTCAGCAGTCTCCTCCACGCCAGGAGTCTTCCAAGGCAGTGGACATGTCGGCACTACCTCCAGCAGCTCCTATACATATACCACCAAATAAGGAGGTGAGGAGCGCTGTCTATATGTTAGCTCAGATGATGGTCGCTTAGTGCCAGCCTGTGGTATTAGTGGTTGTTGAGTCTTCAGGAGGACCTGGGAGTTCGAGGGTTCGGGAATTCCTCACCCTGAGTCCCCCGTAGTTTACAGGGACGGGTCGGGAAGAGGCCCTCAGGACTTCCTAGACCAGTTGCAGCAGATTTTCAGGGTGATGTATGCTACGCCCACAGAGTCGGTTGAGTTAGCGGTCTTTCAGCTACGAGACATAGCAGTGTTATTGTACGAGTGCTGGGAGAGGTCTCGAGGCAGAGACGCTTCCCCTCCGACTTGGTCTAGTTTTTCAGAGGCCTTTCTGGATCACTATTTGCCGTGGGAAATTCGACAAGCCTGTGTAGATCAATTTTTGTACCTGGAGCAGGGTTTAATGAGTGTGTAGGAATATGTTATAAGATTTTATTCCTTGGCCAGATATGCACCAGCTTTTGTAGACACTATGTAAGCCCGAGTGCATTGGTTTATTATGGGGCTGCTTCCAGAGTACGTGGAAACTTGTGTAGCAGCTATTCTTCGGGAGGATATGGACATTGCCCGTATTAAGGCTTTCACTCAGAATATTGAGGGGATCAAGCAGTGACAACGAGAGACAGAGAGAACGAATCAAGAGCAGTGCCGTAAGGCCAGATCTAGTGACATGCACAAAGAATTTTAGGGTGGGCCTAGGCCATGAATATCAAGCAGGCCACCCAGACCCCCACCTCCATAGCAGCAATAGGGTGGTAGATCAGACCGCCAAGGGCAGTCAGGACCTGGTGAGAGCTCACGGGCATCAGGTTCTTAGCAGCAGAGGGGGTCAGATCAAAGTAGGTCTACTATGCCAAGTTGTTATATTTATAGTCGACGCCATCTTGGGACATGCAGGTATGGTTCTACTTCTTGTTACACTTGTGGACAAGAGGGTCCTATGATGAAGGATTGTCCAGGTAGAGGTCAGGGTAAGGGGACCGAAAAGATAGATCTTCAGCAGGGTCACATGCCCCAACACCTTCAACAGGGCGCAATCCCTCAGTCTCAGCTGGCAGAGGTAAAGGCAGGTCAAGGGAATCCAGTTCAGGCAGCGGTCCAAATCACACTTATGCTTTACCGGGATGACAGGAGTCAGAGTCGTTGCCGGATGTTGTGACAGGTATGCTGGACATTTTCTCTCACTCAGTTTATGTTTTAATAGACCCAGGTTCCACTTTTTCCTGTGTTACCCCATTAGTGGCCAGGAAGTTTGGTATAACGCCATAATTCCTTCAGCAACCTTTTTTAGTGTCTACGCCCGTCGGTGATTCTATTATAGCTAAAAGGATCTACTGGGGCTGCACAATGGAGGTTGTTGGTCGCCAGTCTTTCACAAATTTAGTGGAGCTAGAAATGATTGATTTTGATGCAATTATGGGCATGGATTGGCTAGCGCCATCTTATGCCGATGTAGAGTGTTGGACCAAGATAGTTCGATTCCACTTCCTAGGGGAGATAATGCGAGAATGGAAGGGCAGTGCAGCTACGCCAAAAGGTAGGTTCATATCCTATCTTCGGGAGGTCTGACTGCAAGTTAGAGGAAGTATCAACTGAGACTTGACCAGTNGGTTCATATCCTATCTTCGGGGGAGAAAGTTAATAGCAAAAGGCTGTATATATCATATTGTCAAGGTTCAGGATATGCAAGCAGAATCCCCAACTCTTCAGTACATTCTAGTGGTCAATGAATTTCCAGACATGTTTCCAGATGAAATTCCTAGTATTCCCCCAGAATGGGAAATTGATTTCTCTATCGACTTGTTACTAGATACTCAACCTATATCTATCCCTCCATACCAAATGGCTCCAACTGAATTGAGAGAATTGAAGGAGAAGTTGAAAGATATGTTAGATAAGGTCATTATTAGGCTGAGTACATCACCTTGGGGTGCGCCAATTTTGTTTATGAGAAAGAAACATGGCTCCCTCCACATGTGCATAAACTATCGACAGTTCAAAAAGGTTACTATTACGAATAAATACTCGTTTCCTAGGATAGATGACTTGTTTGATTAGTTACAAGGGGAAAAATATTTCTCCAAGATCTACTTAAGGTCAGGGTATTACCAGGTATGGGTTTGGGAGAAAGATATTCCGAAAACAGCTTACAAGACCAAGTACGATCATTTTGAATTCCTAGTCATGTCCTTCGGGTTGACAAATGCCCCACCGATGTTCATGGATCTAATGAACAACATCTTCAGGCTATATTTAGATCTGTTTGTGATAGTATTTATTAATGACATCCTGGTATACTCCCGTTCAGAAGCAGAACACAGAAATCATTCGCGGACGATACTTCAGACTCTCAGAGATCGTCAATTGGATGCAAAATTTTCTAAATGTGAGTTCTAGTTGAATTTCGTGGCCTTCCTAGGCCATATTTTATGAGAGGACCGTAATCAGGTTGATTCGTAGAAAATTGAGGCGGTAAAAACATGGGCTAGACCTACAACTCCAATGGAAGTTTGCATTTTCCTGGGATTAGCCCTGTATTACCAAAGGTTTGTGGAAGGATCTTTTACCCTGTCAGCGCCCTTAACTAAATGGACTCAGAAAGAAGCCAAATTTTAGTGGATTGAGGCCTATGAGTGGAGTTTTCAGGAGCTGAAGAACAGACTAACGTTGGCACCGGTGTTATCTTTACCAGAAGGTTCAGAGCGTTATACTGTACATTGTGACGCTTCAGGATGCGTCCTGATGCAGCACGATAAGGTAATTGCTTATCCTTCAAGGCAACTGAGGAAGCATGAAAAGAACTATCCGACTTATGACTTGGAGTTAGCTGCAGTAGTTCACGCATTGAAAATCTATAGACATTACTAGTGTGGGGTGCATGTGGACATTTTTACTGATCATAAGAGCCTCCAGTACATCTTCACGCAGAAGGAATTGAATTTGCGGCAGCGTCGTTGGTTAGAAATGTTGAAAGACTATGGCTTAAATATTTTGTATCACCTAGGGAAGGCCAATATTGTAGTAGATGCACTTAGCTGCAGATCTATGGGAAGCTTGGCACATTTGAGGCTAGAATAGTGGGAAATGGCTCAAGAATTGCACCGGTAGACTCAGAGGATAATGGGGTTGTGATTTAGAATACCGCATTATCATCCCTGGTTGTGGAGGTGAAAAAGCGGTAGTATAAAGATCCTAACCTGGTACAACTCAGAGATAAGGTTCAACAAGGCGAGTTAGCGGCATTCAAATTGACAGAAGATGAGGTCTTGAGATTTAGGGGTCGCCTCTACACTCCAGATATGGAAGGACTTCGCCGGCAGATTATGGCAGAGATACATTATTCCCATTATTCTCATCACCCAGGTTTGACAAAGATGTATCATTACATAAAAGAAATATATTGGTGGTCTGGAATGAAAAAGGATATAGCAGAATTTGTAGCATAATATCCTAACTGTAAGCAGGTAAAGGCCGAACATCAAAAACTTGATAGATTAACTCAGGATATAGCAGTACCTTTGTGGAAATAGGAAGCGATCAACATGGACTTTGTGATAGTATTACCCCGTACTTGGCGCAGATTTGATTCTATTTTGGTCGTTGACGATAGATTAACGAAGTCAACTCATTTCTTACCAGTCAGGACTACTTTATATGCCAAAGACTATGTTGAGTTGTATATTAAAGAGATAGTCCGACTGCATGGTGTCCCCAACTCTATTATTTCTGATAGAGGGGAACATCAGAAAGGATTGGGGACATAGGTTAATCTGAGTACAACATTCCATGCTCAGATGGACGGTCAGGAAGAACGCACCATTCAGATGCTCGAAGATATGTTACGGGCATGTGTGTTGGATTTTGGAGGAAGTTGGGACGAGCATTTACCCCATATTGAATTTGCATACAATAACAGTTATCACTCTGCAATTCAGATGGCGCCTTATGAGGCCTTGTACGGGAGAAAATGTAGGTCCCCTATAAGGTGGTTCGAAGTAGGGGAGTCAGAGTTAGTTGGACCTGATATGATTCACCAGTCAGAAGAGAAAGTAAAATTCATCAGAGAGCGCTTGTTAACAGCCCGGAGTCGCTAGAAGTCTTATTCCGATGTACGACATAGAGATTTGGAATTTGAGGTTAATGATTGGGTATTTCTCAAGGTTTTGCCTATGAAGGGTGTGATGAGGTTCTGCAAGAAGGGAAAGCTTAGCCCTAGATTTATTGGCCCGTATTGGATCCTTCGGAGAATAGGCCGAGTGGCATATGAGCTAGAACTGTCTTCAGAGCTAGAATCTGTCAATCCAGTCTTTCACGTGTCAATGTTGTGGAAGTGCATAGGAGATCCGTCCCGAGTTGTGCCAGTTGAGGATGTTCAGGTTACTGAGGAGTTAGCCTAGAAGAGGTTCCAGTGGCCATACTAGATCGGTAGGTTCGTAGGTTGATTATTACTCGGTCACAGGCATTAGGTAATGCTACCCTTATGAACTCTCAGGAAATTATAGATTTTTGGATGAGTTATTCAAAGTTGGATTATAGTTAATTCTAGTATCGAAAGTTATCGATATTTGTCGAGTTTAATATTAAAATTAGTTCTATTGTCTCAGCATAGAGGTTATAGTTGGAAAGAACTGTCGTTTGCAAGTTAAACCTTGCCAGTTAAATTAGAAATCAACATTCGAGGTATGTTAAGGAAAATTCTTTCAGCAAGTTGTTCCTGTCATGTCATAATACGACCTAGAATCTCGTAAGAACACCAGAAGCATGATTATTATGGTTAACTGCTATTATTAGTCTGGGCTTAGTATTGTCTGTTTAGATTGGGATTGGCCCTGCCGTGTATCATTTCGTGACCAACCCCAGGGTTACTAGCTGTGTTGTTGCCTACGGGGCTATATGACATTGCTTCGAGGAGTGATATGCCATCCCAAGAGATGCTACAGAGGCCCAAGGGACATATTACAGTCCATTCCATGGCTGGACTATTATTTTTACGCCGTATTGACATCACTGACCCTCATCGAGCCTGGTGCCTAGGGTGTAATTATCTGAAGTCCATCGGACTCAGACACAACTACAAATCAGGAGCTGAGCGGCCTCAATTGTAGACCCAAGGGACCGGTAGGTCAGCTATAGTTACCTATTGAATCATTTTTACCTTATTAGTGGTATATATATTGGAGTGTGCTTGCCAAGGCTTATGGGGGCCTCGGGTAGGTTATTCTATGTTGGTTGTACATTTCAGGCTTATGGGGGCCAGGTAAGGTTCTTGTTTGCACTATTTATTGTTGGTTGCATAGAAGGTTGTAAGATTATTTAGGTTAACTCTCTATCTCTTCTATTGAATTGTTTCAGTTTCATAATTAGTATTATTATGTCATTTTCATTTACTACCTTACACATTCGGTACATGCTATACTAACACCCATCTTTGGGGCGCTGCATTACTTTTCTACAGGTACGGGTAGAGGCAGTTCAGGACCTCCCTAGTCATTAGTCGAGTCAACAGTCTAATCAGCTCCTTTTGCCCAGGAGTTGTTAGTGAGAAGGTTTGTTCTTCGATTGTACAATTTATGGGTAGGTTAGGGCCCTATCCCGACCATTATTCCACTCTTAGAGGCTTGTAGGCTACAGATTTCCAGTATTAGTTTTGTTATTGGCTGTGTGGGGCCTATGTATGGTTTCTTCTGTGTGATGGCCATGTGGGGCCTAGTTTAGCTATTAGTTAGCGACCTTATCGGCCATAGTATAGTGATGATTTCTTGTTTTCCTTATGACATAACTAGACAACATAGTGGTCTTGTCGGCCCGCATAGGATCCCCTTTACTGTGTGTTGTTGGTTAGCTGTTTTCTTTTATAGGTAGTTATGTGGCCTTGTCGGCTGAAGGATGTATTTACGATCGAGATATAGCTCGTCGTTTTCTTGATTTGAAGAGTAGGCGTGCACCAGAAATGCATAAGCCCAGTCAGGTCAGTTCAGATCCCAGTATTGCATCAGATGCCAGTCATGCCTTCCAAGGTGGGGCGTGACAGCGATGCTGCAAAGTGATGTCGCACGCCCTCCCTGGTCTAAGTATCAGACTGCTGAATGTGAAAGGAAATATGTATGGAAATCCTGGTCCAAGTGTCAAGTTGGCTGTAAAAGTCCTGTTCCAAGTATCAGGAAAATCTTAAGGTCCTGGTCCAAATGTCGGGCAACCATATGTAAATCCTGGTCCAAGTATTAGGTAGCCACTAGGTCAATTCTCACAAACTCCGGTCCTAGTATCGAAAGTGTTGGCATATGAGTCAGTTATGTTATGCTCATACACAGAGTCTACATATACGGTAGTTAGTTATAGATTATCTCTCTACCCTTTTATTTGAATTATGTTTAGCTGTTATTTTTGCCATTATTTATGTTGATAGGTTCCAGAGTGTCCGGTTGTTTCTATTCCCTTCTCTGGTTCACTTTATCTTTAGCATTGCTTTATTTACAACTTTCAATCTTGCATACCAGTGCATTATTTCCCTTCACCCGAGGAGCCTGCAATCATGCTGTAGGTGCAGATAGGAGCTCAGATCGATTGGTTCATTAGGAGCGTAGATCTATCGCTGAGTTGGTATGCTCCTTTCTTTTAGGAGCCCTATGTTTGGTTTGGTCATTTTGAGTTTTGATGTATATATGGGTAGGCCGGGGCCCTGTCCCTTGCAATCAGTATTATTTTACTCTTTTAGAAGCTTTTGTGGACTAGTTGTACAGTTGTTCAATTCTAGTTTGGTTTGTGGCCTAGTAGGCCTTTCAGAGTTCCTTTCAGATGTTTTTATGTCCTGTCTATGTATAGTTGACTATGACAGGTGGCCCAGATGGCCTAAGGGTTACAATTCAGGTGTTATATAGCCAGCTCCTTGATCTCTCCGGAATCAAGTGCCAGTCATGCGCTACCCTAGATTTGAGGGGTGACAGACCTCCGCCTGAGTCTAGTTCTCCCCCTCTAGTCATACTCCATCAAATCAGTGTCTGAGTGATGCGAACATGGGAAGGTGTTGCTCAAGTAATCGCTACTAAACTGGTAGATTGGGTTGTGCCATCATTAACACCATGTTTGGTCCTAAGATAGTTCCTTCTAATATGGCTAGTAACCCCATACCTATGATGTGTATTTGTGCCATAACAAAATCCTCTCGGATGATATTTCCCGCATTGAATGCAAAGATCTTGTTGTTGTATCCCTTGGATCATATTGCCCTTAGACTATGGACCTAGCACCTTGAAACTCTGGATCTAGCTGGACTGGCCTCTCTACTCTTGTTTAGGCCTCGCCGACTGAGATTGTGCATTGGTTGAGAAATGGGCAGGTGACTAATGAGGCCCGAATGACCTCCTGTGAAAGAATGTGCTACCACTACCTTGAAATCCTCTAAGGTTGCCTGCTATCCTACCCTTCTTGCCTTGAACCTTTCTCTCCCTCTTGTGATCCTCCGTGTACTGTGCCTCAGCCATCATTCTAAAGATATCCATATCTGTAATCAAGGTACATGTAGAACACTCCCTAACCACGTATAGTCCAATACTAACCACGAACCATTGGATCTTGTTCTATATCATTGAAACCATCTCTAGGGCATACCCTACCAGCTAAGTAAACTTGAGGTTGTACTTTGGTATCAGGAATTAGCGACATAACTTTTCTTTATTTCATAGATTTTTCATGTCTTTAGGAGTTAAATTAAGTGGAACTAACCTTATTATGCTATGTTTTAGGAACTCAAGCAATCTAAAGATGAAAAGAGCTAAGGCCAGAAAAATGTCCAAAGGATGAGACAATGTACAGGCTCTCTATTTTATAGACGGTCCGCATCATCCACCATCCAAGTCCATAAAAAACTTCCAAAAACCAAGCTGATAAAGTCCTTAGATGATGGTTTGAAGGATGGATCGTCTTTTCAGAAGATGGTCCATCAATTGAATGACGGACTCAAGCTAGGAAAAAGTGGAATTCTAAAGTGTGGTGCAAGGGATGAATCGTCTTTCCCAAAGATAATCCGTCAATCAATGGAAGATAAGCTGGGGATAAAAGCCAAATTTTAGAGTACGGATCAAAGGATGGTCCGTCCTTATACACCTAAAACTCTGAAGCTTAAATTAATTGGGCTTTTTGAGACATAATATAAATATATTTTTCTTGTAATTTTTAGAGAGATTTTCAATTCATATTTTCAGTAGAGAGTAGAACTAGCTAGTTAGCCCTAGTTTTCATAATAGATTCTAGATCTTAGCTTGTAATTTAAAGACTCAATTTAATCTATCGAAGATCTCTTATCCAATTTCAATTTCTATTGTTAAGCATGTCTAATTACTTTAATTCTCTTCTTTTTCTTGCTATGGGTAGCCGAACTTAGATCTAGGGTTGTGAACCCTAATGATCCCAATTTAGTATTTAAGGTTAGACTTATGAATATTTGATTGATTTTTGCTTTGTAGTGTGTGATTGGTGATAAAAGTTACCCAATCCTACCCAATTACCTTTATGGGGCTTGAAAGAGCAAATTTAGGTTGGGTTAGCATCAATCAACAATAACTCAAGGCATAACCCTTGTTTAATGGATACTTGTATACATAAGTTGAATTCGAATTGGCAACAAGCAATTGGGTTGTTATACCCCGAAAATCGTAAGATCAGACCCGAGAGTTGACACGGAGAAAAATAGAATTTTCTGCACCAAATCATAAGATGAGTCATCCAGTGACCCGTGAGGTTTACAAAGAGCTGTTAAATGACTCGTGGGGAGGAGGGAAGACTTGGTTGAATTTTGAGATTTGGGGGTAACCACGGGTATGACCACGAGTCGTGGTCAGAAGCACGATTCGTTGTGTTAGCTGTGGTCAAGAGTTGATTGAAGGTTGAAGAAGTTGGCAGTGTTGGTCAGGATTTGGTCACCACGAGTTGTTGGGTGCACCACGAGTTGTGGTGTCCCTCGTGTTGACCCTTAGTAGGAAAGATTTCAGTTGCAAGCAACGACTTAAGACCATGAGTCGTGGTGTTGGGCACGAGTCGTCCAGTCCCTCGTGGGGACTGGCAGTGCATTTTTCCCTGCGAATTTATTAAGGGCTTTTTTGTACTTCCTAAGTTCCTAAAGCCCATACTACGTCATTTTAAGCTCAGAAAAGGGTGTTTTAAGAGGGTTAAGTTTATTCTAAGCCTATTCTCTTCCATGTATGCAAACTTAGAGGTTCTAAAGGGTGATCAAGCTTAGATTCATCAAGTTCTTCCCCAAATTTCCATTAGGAATTCAAGAGGGCTGTATAATCAGATTCTTCCAGGTATGTAGGGTTATGAATGGGTGTATTCATCCACACCCATGTCCAATCCCTCTTTGATTTCATGAAAATTCTAGTGGATGAATCTTTGTGGTTTTAACACAACATGTGAATTCTCTAAGTATCAATCATGGGTATGATATATATATGTTTCTATTGTTGAATTTTGATTAATCAACATATTTTACAATGTTTTCAATTACAAATTATGTTTTCAAGATTTTACAAATTATGATGCCCATCCATGGAAGTTGATGAAAGATGAAATTATGATATATGTATTCAAGCTTGATGAGATGTATATGATGAAAGTATGATTTCGAATTATCCATGTCAATGTCCATGTTTTCGAATGATCAAGTCTATCTCAAGCATGTTTAAGTATTGGACAAGCCCATATGCTCAAGTATGTGTTATGATTTATCTAAATTTCATGTTATTAGCTTACCATATGGATTTTTGGAGTCTAGACTCCCACTATTTTCAGCTTGTGGTATGGTTTGAGCCCAAGGCTCCTTATGTTATGATTTCAGACTATGCATGTATGTTATGATTCAGCTTCGTCACTAGATGATGGTCAGCTTTATTGAAAAACAATGGAGAGCATATGCATGTTTTTGAGAGTAGTGTCTAGCATCGAGTAGGCTAAGGGTTAGTCAATCCTATACCTCAGAACTATGTGTCAACATAGGTATGTTTAGATTATTGGGACCTCCCTTGTGAGCGTCCCCTGCCCCTAAGGGGCTTTCAGCTTGATATCGATATCATGGTAGCTTCCTTAGCTCTGGAAAAGATTTGGACGGCTTTTCCCACTTGAGTGTAATAGTCGAGATCATGTAAGCTCTATCATGGTAATGTTGGTTATAAGACAAGTCTCCCATTGTTCCTCATGATTTCAGTTATGCTTGTTCATCAGTCATGATATTATGTATTCAACAAGTTTGACCCAATGTTCAGTTTTACCAATGATTATGAGTTTCTCAGCTTTGAGTCTAATTGATTCAGTTATGATATACAGTTATGTTTAAATCAGGTTTTCAGATAATAACATGCAAGCCCTACTCTCAGACTCTTATGATGAAATGTTTTATGTTATGCATGATCACTGATTTTACTTACTCATCGGTTTTACTTACCTTATATACTCGGTACATTCCACGTATTGACTGCATACTCTATGTTGTATCGTTTCATGATACAGGCTTAGATATTCAGGCTCGGTCCTGCCGTTACCCAGATCCTCAGTGTTAGCACCTTCCATCAAGAGTTGGAGCCTCTTAGAGTTCTTTGTCCCGTGTCTCGATCCTGGCCTATGTTCAGGTCGTGACATGGGTAGAAGGTAGTTCTCTTCAATTTGACAAAATTAAAGTATATTGACACCTATGGTGATATTGAGAGACACCCATGGGTTGCCTAAGCAAATTGCTTGCATGTTCAGCCTAAGCCTATTCTCAATGCTTCCAGATTGGGTGATTTAGGGGGATCAACCCATAATTGGGTTCACTTCCCTACAATTATCTCAAACTGATTATAACCCTAGTATATTTCACTCTATAGTTGTAGTTAAAATTTACTTCTCTCAATTCGAATAGACTCTAATCTTGCAATACTATACTATTTAGTACAAGATAGACTAGTCTTAGAGTAGTCTCTGTGGTATTTGACCCCAATTCCTTGTTGGGTTCTATATTTTCTATGATCGTTTACACTATATGATATTGGGAGTGGGTTTGAAACAATATCAAATGTTATTGCATCGTTGCCGAGACTATAGCATAAGCCCTATCTAGCCCTATCAGTCTAGTTTTCTTGATAAGACCTATTCTTTTACCTTTTATTTTTATTTTTTGTCAAATGATATAGGATCATGGCTACTCTTCCACCTGGAGACTTGGAAAACATGTTTGCAGAAGTCAACGAGGAAGTTGACTATGCAAGCGCTATCGTCCCTCCAACAGTGAATGCTTTGTCATTCAAGATTGATGGAAGCATCTACACTATGCTTAAGGATAAGGGGAAATTTCACAACTCCACGGACGACGACCCCCATCAACATTTAAAGAATTTCTTGGAGGTGTGCAAGATAATGTCCAAAACAACTCTCTAATTAAGTAGGTGGCTACAATTGTATGCAAAACAAGTACCCAATAAGAATCGGGGTCAATTTTTCACAGATATTGGAGGCTAAATTTACCAAAAGTTGTAAATTAATTCAGAAAAACAAGCATCATGTATAAACATAAAGTAAAAATTGGGGGAAGTGGTTCGAACAAGTATCAAATGAAAATTGAAATCAAAATAAGGTAACATAATTGCTATTTACAAGATTAGATAGACTAGGGGTGTGCATTTGATGGGGCATTGTCTTGATAGGTACTAACTAAAAGCCTTAGAATCAATTAGTGCATTGATAGCTTTGGTTTTAGCTATACTATAAGTTTCCCAACCAAAAGAATGTGTATATTTTGGATATTCTCAAACCCCAAAATCAAGATCTACAAAATAACTAAACATTGCTTGAGTGGACATAGACTATTTCTAGTTGTAGCCCTTGAATGAAGCTTGAATTGGGTATAGACTATTTCTAGCTCTAACCCATAGATCAAAAGCTCAAAATCCTCATTATTGAAGTCTTACCCAACTTCACTTCTCTTTATGAAGAAAAAATAAAGTTAGAGAACTCAATTGATATTTGCAATCATTAATTTTCAGATTAAAACTCAAAGAAATCAATAAATCCATGCATTATAATCAATTATAAGATAAATTAGTCAACACCCAATCAATTCTAAAAACTCATTAATCACACATACCCCTAGAAGAGAAATTAATTACTCATAATTAGGGGACAAATTATACCAAAGAGGAATTCCTCAAAACCAATCATCATAAGCAATTAAAATCAATTCCAAGCTTTGTATCTTCATGTAACACCCCAGAAGTTCCTAAGACTAGATTCGGGATTGAAAATATGATCAGCAGAAAAGTTTGAAAAATGTCTTAGGTTGACCCGTTGTACGAGTCGTGGTCTGGAGTAACAGGCCGTAGGATAGAGCATTGGTTCATCTCTGCAGAAAAAGGCCAGGGATGATGAGTCATAGTATGTCATGACCCAAACATAGTCCTAGATATTGACACGAATTCTAGAACCATAAATATCTCCAAGTCAACCCATGGCATGAATATGATAACTAAAGCTCAATATACACAAAGCAAAAAACTAAATTCATAAATAGAAAAAGTCTGGATAATAAAACATCTATCCAATGGAAACATCAAAACACTAAATTCGATGTGGAATATACAACTCTATGTTTGGAAAGCCTCTAACATACTGACGAGCTGATGGGACAATACCCCAACTAGCTCACTAGAGGTATGAAACTGAAAAAAACAACACTCGACTAATTGAAGGTCCTCGAAGATGCGGACTCACCAATAAAGTTGTCTGGGATAAACTCTGGAGGCTGGCTAGTGGTAGGACTGAGTCTAAACGTCTGAGATTGTACCATGAAATGATACAACATAGAGTATGCGGTCAATACTTGGAATGTATAGGGTATGCAAGGTAAGTAAAACAGGCTAAGTATAAGCTGAAAACATGTATAACATAAATCATATCATTATAAGATTCTAAGAGTGAGGACTACGTGCTGATATCTAAAAACATGACTAGACATAAGCTGAATCTCATAACTGAATCGAAGGACCCAAAGCTAAAACTTATATTCATAAGTAAAACTGATAAACTGGCCATTGAGTCAAACCTAGTGAAAACATAATATCATAACTGATGAACATGCATAACTGAAATCACGAGGAACAATGGAATACTAACCAAATAACTAACACTATCACGATAGAGCTTACGTGATCCCAACTATTACACTCAAATGGGCATACCTTTCCAAAGTCTTGCCAGGGCTAAAGACACTACCATGATATCGATATCAAGCTAAAGGCCCATTCGAGGCAGGGAAATCTCACAAGGGAGGTCCCAAAGTAACTGAATAATCCTACATTGGCACGTAGTTCTAAGGCTCAAGATTTTCCTGAACTCCTAGCCTACTCAATGCTAGACACTGCTCCCAAAAAGTTTCAAATGCTCTCCATTGCTTTTCAACAAAGTTGAAACCATCATTTTCCAACGAAGCTGATAATGTAATAACATGCATAGTCTGGAATTTGAATATGGGGAGCCTTGGCTCAAACAAACATCCACAAGCTGAAAGTGGGAGTATCGAATCCAAAACCATGTGGTAAGCTAATATTATAAAACTAAATTGAATCATGAGACATGCTTAAATTATATGGGTTGCCCAAACTTTAACATACTCGAAATAGACTTTATAGTCAAAATCATGGATTCATACATGGGTAATTATAAAAACTCTTTCATGCTAGATATCTCATCAGTAGCAATCACTAGGTTGAAGTTTAGAATTAACGTTGAAGCATTAAGAGTGGCGAACGGAGGAGCAACAAGTCGTTATGAGACTCAAAGACTCGACACGAGCAGTTATGTGCAATCATCTAGAACACTATAATTTTAGTACTCAGAAGCAATGGAGGACTTCATGACTCGTCTAGTCACTTAACGAGTCATTAGGTGAGCCATCGTCCAGAGGGAATTTTTGCTGAGAACGACCCGTCACTATACTTCACGACTTGTTAGGACACCTAACGAGTTGTTTTCACTACCGACATGCATACCTTGTTAAAATAGGAAAGTATTTGTTTAGTGTCTATAAATACCTTATATAGGTTTCTTTTTACAGGGGATGACTTTTTACCATAATTTCATTGTTGTTGATTGACATTAGGGTTCAAGAAATAATTTTCATAATTTTGTTCTTGAATTTGGGGATTAAAAATTATTGAATTTAGATTCTTGTTGATTAATTCAAGACGTGTGGTTTCTTATACAGATTTTTGTAAGTTTATAATGATGATTTCTTCTATAATTCTTAATTGTGATTCCTCGAGCATGAGTAGCTAAACCCATAACAAGGGTTGTGGGAACCATGATGAATTAACACACATAGGCAAAAAATACTTAGTGAATCTTGAATGAGGTTTATGCATGTATTGTTCCTTTCGTTTTAATTGTTTTTTAACAGTCGCGAATGTTGGAATTTGTCTTATTCTTACTCAGCGGATCAAGGAGGTAATGAATGGAAAAATAGATTAACAACAAAGATTTGAGGCTATCAACCCTCATCTAATAGCTTGACCTTGTCCGGGAATAGCTAATCCGATATTAAGGGTAAGGATTAATCAAGTATACATTCGCATGGGGATCAAGTTGCATGGTGATAATCATCTTATTAGGGGATCAACCTTTTAGAGGAAGTTAACTTACCGTTGTTGCATGCTAAACACTAGAATAGATCACTAGTATAAAACGTTTTGTTGTTATGAAGTCATGGGGAACACATTCCTATTCAACTCAGTTATTAAATACAATCAATTTTAATCAAGAATCTTCTCATTGCTTTATACTGTTTTATATTATTTCTTGTTACAATTTCACCCCTAGAAATAAGCAAACCAATAGTATTAGCTAAAACACATTAACTAAGGTCCTCGCCATATTCCTTGTGGGATTCGACCCCAACCCTTGTTGGGTTCTATATTTGAACATCGATCGCTTTATATCTCATTACAAGGTGTAATTTGAGCGACATCAAAACTTGGAACCATTGTCGGGGAATACGACTTAGGCTTTTGTTAATTGTGTTTGCTTTTTTGTTGGTCCTTATTTCCTTTTTATTTTTTTATTTGTTGTTTTTGTTTATTTATAGGTCTTAGGTTCATGTATGCCTAGTACTCGAAGTCAAGGAAAATCCCTGATTCCAATTGATCATGAACTGGAGTGAACAATGAAGAATATAAGGAAAATGGCCAATGCACACGGGCAAGAAATAGTGGAAGACGCAACAGCTCGAATGTTGGATAAGGAATAAGCTCGTGCAAGGGAATGAGAGGCAGCTAGGATTGCTGAAGAGCAGCGCCAAGCTGTAGAAGCTGAGAGAGCTAGAAGGAACAGAGGTCCAGGCCAGCAGCGACATCGGTACTTTGATGACGATGATGATTGATGAAGGGCGTACCTACGCATTTCTTAGACATAACTTTTCCCATACTTTACTATGTTTTGAGGACAAATTATATGTGTTTGCATGTGTTTATGTTATATATTTGTGAAAATGGCTAACGCATATGATTATATTCTTTTAGGGATAAAAATGATAGATTTTAGTATATTTGAGGCTTTTGGAATGAATTTGAAGAAAATGGAACAAATTGCGGACTGCTAGCCAGGTAACAAGTCGTCGTCTCAATGGATGACTCTTTCCTGGAATCATGGGAAAGATCAAGTTTGAAGTGCATGAAACTAGTGCAGTTAATGGGTTGAAGGCACAACTCGTTACATCTGGTAATTAGTCGTTATGCCAGTCGTGAATACTAGGGAGAAAATTTCTGGAAAAAAATGTTCAGGGAGGCAACGAAGGACATAACGAGTCATCGGGAGATGTGACGACTCATCGTGAGATGTTGTACGCACCCGCCAAGTACACTGGAAGTTTGTGTGATCCATAGCCATGAGGGACCTAACGGCTTGTGCCCTGACTCGATGAGTCGTTAGGTGACCCATCACCTTGAAGGAGCAGTTTGCTGAGGACGAGTACTTAATGCTTTCCACGACTCGCTAGGAGACCTAACGAGTCGTTACCTAGCCCATTTCCACTGCCAACTTGGATTTCGTTTTTAGCTAGAAAAAGGAGCTACAAATCCCAAATCAAATCCATGAAGGAAAAAGAGAAGGAATAAATCTACTATTATAAATATCCTTTTATTTTTTTGTAATAGGGGGGCTAGAAACAAAAAGTTTTAGGATTAATATGCGAATTACGATTGTAAGATTTTAGTTTCATAAAACGCTTCGAGATACTTGATGTTAAATTGTTCTTCCTTATTTTTGCATTATTCAAGTGAAGTTTCTTCCTATCATCATTGTAAGTATTATTTTGAGCTTTTGTCTATGAATGCTATGAATTTACTATGAATTTACCTATAATTATGAGAGGTTAAAACCTTTACAACTAGGGGTTGTGGGAATCATGACAAATTATCACACATAGGTAAAAAGACTTAGTGATTCTTGACTGAGTTTATGCATGTATTGCTTTTTCCTTCTTTTTAATTATTTCTAATGGTTGGAATTGTTGGAACTTGCTCACTCTTACTTACCGGATCAAGGGGTAGTGAATGGAAAAATGGATTAACAACGAGATTTGAGGCTATTTCAACCTCATCCAATAGCTTGAACTTGTCCTAGAATAGCTAATCCATATCAAGGGTAAGGGTTAGTCATATACACCCATAGACGTACTAAGTTGCATATGGTGATAATCATCTAAATAGGGACCAACCATTTAGGTGAGCTTAACTTACCAATATTATAATACATGTTAAGCACCAAATAGATCACTAGTATAAAACGCTTTGTGGTTATGAAGTCATGGGGAACACTTACCCTAGTTAGTTTCATTACTTTTGAATATATCTTCACTTTCTCTCAACGACATTGTTTGTTACTTTTATACCTCCCCTCTTAGGAGATATTGACTTTGAAAGCTTAAATACTAGCGTTCTTCTACATCCTTCCATATTCCCTGGTGGATCTACCCCAACCTTTGTTGGGTTTTATATTTGACATCGACCATGTTATATCTTTGTTACGAGGTGTAATTTGATGGACATCAAATTTTGGCACCGTTGTCGGGAATACCTGCTTGGAATTAGATTAATTACTTGTATTTAACTTTTTAGTCTTTATTTCCTAGTATTTTTCTTTATTTTCTGACGTGTCACAAGGCAGCATGGTGAAACAAGTGACCAAGATGTGACCACGGTCTCAACATGTATCTTGATAACGCTCCTGAGTAATCAAGACACTTGTGTCGCGTCAGCGATTTAATCAGCGCTTACTTAGGAGCAAACCCAAGATGATTTTCTTTGTTTTGTTTTTACGTGTTTGTTTAAGTGTGCAGTGTTAAGTCATAATTTAAAAAAATGGAGCATGAAATGTACAGATGGGGTGGAAAGTCGTGACTTGCCCCCACAGACAACGAGGAGTAGAGGCCCGTGTGGAGTTCTTTCACCTATTACTTTATGCTTATTGGTTTTAGCACTATAGATAGTGTAACCACTCATTAAGTGGGTGGACATGAACTTCATATTATCATGTATCTCTTAATTGCTAAATTTGTAGATGGTAGGTAGCTAAGTTTTTTGGGATTTATAACTTATCATGCATGCTTGTGGGTTTGTAGTATATTTTTTAGTTTTATTTTTATTTGGTTCCTCCAATATTTGTTTTCAGTACTTTTCGATGGATAGTCCCTTAGAAACGATTAGGAGTCTAGATTTTTTATTTTATTTAGTCATTGATTCATGACTTTGCCCGATGATGGAAGTGATGACTCACTCTGCCTTTAAGCGTAAATTAATCATTAGGAAGAACAAGACTTTGAGCTCTTAGAATGCTAGGTGTGTCATTCTAGGTATCATCGAAGACTTTATTTAATTCACTCAAAAATGCATGAAAAGGAAGAAACAACTAGTCTTTGGAAATTGACTCGTGCTTGAAAAGAAAAAAATGGGCTTAATTATGTTATGCATGCAATAGCTGAATATTATGTAGTTTTTGTGATCTTGATTTCCATTGTTATACCATTTCGTTTTACTAGTGAGTGAGGAATTTTCGACATTCTCCATGCTTGCAATTTGATGTCTAGAACTTGCCTCGGTGTGTGCAAAGCGAAATATGAATGATGGATTTAGGAAGGATATAGGCGTTCTTTGAGTCGTATTTATATCCTATTTTACCTACCTGGGATTGTAATTATCCTAGTTATCCATGTTGAGCTCTTTAGCCTTTTTTTTATAGTCATATTACAAGCTTAAATCTCTTTTTGTTGTATTGACTTATATTTATTCAAATGTCTCTTAGAGCATTTTGTGAATGAAAATTTTTTGTAGAAAAGGAGCATAATTGAAAAAGTGAAGGGAAAAGCTAAAAAGTGTGGTGAATTGGAAGAAAAGAAAAGGTGAAATTTTGCTAAACAAGGAGTGTGGATTAGTGGAAAAGAAAAAGAAGAAAGAGTTTTGAAAAATTGAAGACGAAAAAATGTGAATGAGCTCAATTTTAAAAGAAAAATTCCCACTAGTCACCTAAGTTTAAAAATTGAAAAATAAGGAGGTATAAGGAGAAAAATTTGGAAATGGAAGAAAGTGCTAAAAAAATTAAAGTGTTATGAAGTATTAAAGTGCTTAGGGAGATTAGTCACTATCTTGACAAAAGTCCTACCCGTCCCTTAGCCCACATTACAACCAAATTTAAGTCCTGATTATCCTTGATTCAAAATTTATATTGCAGCAGTATTACACCAAGGGCAAGACTAGGTCGTCTTTTTCATGTATGTTAAGTTCCTTTGGGAGAGTGAGCAGTAAATTATTTTATTTATGCCCAAGTTTATATTGATTTATATCTTCTGCGCGAAAGAGCATCTCTCCATATTGTAGAGGGGCAATAAATGGTAAGACTTTTGGTTTATCTTGATTGCTAAATTACATAATTCATGTTGGCCCAAAATATTTCTTGATGAGTTAATTTTCAAAAGCTAAGTGATTTCGAATTTTGACATCTTAATGTTAATCCTATATGCATGCAAGTGAATTGTTTGAGCTTCATTGACGGTCTCATGATCCTAAGTGTAAGTAGACCTGTTTGTAGGATGACTTTGTGCTAATTGTTAGCAGTGCTATAGTAGATTCTTCTAGGATGAACAATAGTTTAATTGTAGGGGTGTTGATGAAGGGTGTATTCACTAATTACAGACATATTTTGCCCGTACTTACTATGTTTTGAGAGCAAATTTATGTGTGCTTGCATGATATGTTATATATTGGTGAAAAGAGCCAACACATGATTAGGTGCTTGCATAAAATGATGAAGGTGTATTTGAGGCTTTGAACACAGGTAAAAAGCTGGAATGCACGATGCAAAGATCGTGTTTGAAGCTAATTATTGGCCACATCACACCAATCGCTACGAGGGGCAAAGGAACTCGCAACACTATAACCACGTGAGACGCGCCCAAGAAATTGAGCTACAAGGTGCTAAGTAACGCGCAACAAGAATTCCACAATGCTAGCACGAGGCGCCCGCCTCCCGGGCGCGCGCATGCACGAGGCACCTCGCCACATGCGCGAGGCAACACCCTGCAGACTATGCCCTACGGTGCATCAAGGTTTCCAATGGCCAAAATTGATCTCATACTTCAACTAGGAAAAAGAACTTCAAGTCCCAAGTCAAATTCATCCAGGAAAAAGGGAAGCAAAATCGACTACCATAAATACCCTTTTATTTTTCATGTAATAGCAAGTTTTAGAGAAGTGGGGATTAGATTTTTAAGTCTCAAGTTTTTAGATACAAGTTTAGTGACTTATGTTTTGAACTTTGAGACGAATATTGAGTTGTTCTTCCTTATTTTTGCATTAATCAAGTAAAGGTTCTGATCATATTGTAAGTATTAATTTGCGCTTTTATCTATGAACGCTTTTGAAATTTACTTATAATTATAAGAGGTTAAATACTCCACAACTAGGGTTGTGGGAACCATGACAAATTAACACACATAGCATAAACTTAGTGATCTCTTGAACTGGGTTTATACATGTATTGTTTTTTCCTTTGTTTTAATTATTTGTAATGGCTGCAACTGGAACTTGCCTTATTCTTACCATCGATCAAGGGGGTGAGTGTGAATGGGAAAAGGGATTAACAACAGAGAAATTTGAGGCTATCAAATCCTCATCTAATAGCTTGAACTTGTCCGGGAATAACTAATCCGATATCAAGGTAAGGGTTATTCAAGTATACATGTTGACGGACCAAGTTTCATGGCAGTGATAATCATCTAAATAGGGGACCAACCATTTAGGTGAAGTTAACTTACCGTTATTGTATGCTAAGCACCGAAATAGATCACTAGTATAAAACCCTCTGTGGTTATAAAATCATGGAGAACACTTATCCTAGTTAGTTGCATTAGTTTGGAATCAACCTTCACTTTCCCTCGAACGAGATACTGTTTGTTACTTTATAAATTTCCACCACCCCTCTTAAGAGATAATCAATTTAAAAGCTTAAATACTAGCGTTCTTCTACATCCTTCCATATTCCCTGTGGGATCGACCCCAACCTTTGTTGGGTTTTATATTTGACATTGACCACGTTATATATCTCATTACGAGGTATAATTTGAGAGACATCAATAATGATACTAATGAGGTCGGGTGCCACCGGAGCTATTGTCCCTCCCCTTTGCCTACTGGGAAAAGTTTTACATTACTAGTGCAATGATCCAATTGCTCATTATAAAGGGGATACTTGCTGGTCATGCTAACATGATGCACATACTCGACTACTTGTGGGTATTTGCAAGTCGCATGCATAACCGGGGGTGAGTTAGGATTCAATAAGGACGAGGTTATTTTCCTTTTCACTGTGTGGAGTGAGAAACACTATGGTTAGTCAATTGCCAAATGATTCTATTACTACTTGGAGGGAGCTAAAAGGCTTTTTATAGAGACTTTTCTTCCACCTTCCAAAGCGTTTGTAGCCGAAAGATGAGATGCACAACTCAGTAGTTAAATTTAAAAGAACTTGATAAGACTTGGTTGCGGTTTATTAAGAAGTTGGAAGAAGGTGCCCAACCACAAAATCCCGGATATGATAATCGTTGGAGATATTTTACACTCAAATGCCAACACCAAGGCGTGGCAAATATCACATTCCGGTGGAACATTCATGAGTCATACTATTACACCTCGTAGAATTCTCGACATGTGGTCATATTCGAATGTTGTTTAAGAGTTTTAGAATGCCATACATGCTAGAGGGTCCAGAGTGACCTGATACAACACGTCGAATCATCGCAAGAGGAGGCTGGCACCTCCTCCGCGCGGCCGAGAGTGTCAGCGTAGGTCACCTCTCGTAATGGCCAACGCCACTCTGAGGTGAGGTGCGTACCTAAGTATAAATCCTCCAAACTTCGGTTTTACCTCATTTTAACTTAAAAATTCGTAAAAACAGACCAAACAAAGGGCACGAGAGGGTTAGTGAGATTTCCTTCCGTTTACGCTCAAACGCGATCCAAACACAAATTAACCCAAGATATCAAGTAAAGTTGCAAAGAGCATTCCTAGCCGAGTTTAGTTTCGCAGTTCGACCGGTGAACGGTCAGGCGCTCGAGCTAAGGTAAGTGGAATTGCTCCAAATTAGTGTCACATACTCCTAGCCCTAAAGTTGAGTATTTCTCCCTTCTCGACTTTTGAGAAATAGCGAGTTTCCTCCGAACGCTTTTCGATACGTCAATGTTTGGGCTATATATATATATAATTAAAAAAATCAAAAAAGATAAAAAAATTAAAAAAATTAACATGATATATATATATATATATATCGATGCAAGCTTGGGAGAGAAATAACGTAAACATTGACCAAATTACGCCAATTAGTCGAGAAATCGTAAACTAGAGGTATGTAAAGCTAGTTCTTCGGCAAGATAGAAATCCCAGTATAGTAAACAAAGTAAAGTCTAGAAGAAGGAACCTAGAAGTAGAGAATTGAGTCTAGTATGAATTCAACAGTATGTTTTATATTATTATGTTGTATCTTAATAAAAGTTATGTAAAGCAATATCGCATGCCGATACATTTCAGATACAAAGATAGCTCAGATGAGAACCGCCAATGTATAAAAGAGTTCGTAATAAGAAATCGAATACCTGGGAGTAGCATTTTCAGATCGAACTTGCATGCTATATGTGATTATTGCTCATGAGACCGTTGTTATTAGGCACCCTTAGAGATTCCTTGCCGCCCTGTGGTTAACACTTCAGGTCAGTCTCGCCCGCCGCAGGGTGAGGATACGTCATCTAAGGAGTTGCATGCCATCCGCAGAGGACGAAGATGGAGGAACATTCCCCCATATCGCTCATCAACATAGCATTATAGCTACCCCGCCGAGCGCTGCACCTGTGGGGCAGACACAGATGTGATACTGATATATTATGGTTTATACATGGAGTCCTCCGAACTCGATACGTTTATAATGTGGGCCCAGAGAGCCCAAGCCGTATACCTGTGGGCCGGTGGAGGTGCCTGAAGTCAATAGGTGTGAGTGGAGTGATTTACTTTTGGATGGTTTTGACTCGTGTAGGGTATATGGATTGTTCTGTTGGTTGGCACCTTCCCATTTATGTAATGTATAGGTCCTGTATGTTATATATGTATATACATGTTATTTATTAGCCGATAGAGGTAGTAGACGCCACGTCATGTATGCTTCACCCACCTGCAAGACATGTTTATTCTGTGTCCTAGGGCACCAAGGTTAGTCATGCCCCCAAGGCCAGGCGTGACAAACTTGGCATCGCAGTAGGTCGTGTCTCGTGGAGTCGGTGTCGTGTTAAGTAGAGTCTTTCTATGGATGTGTTGTACACCACATACTATAGGCAAGAGGCTGTAAAGGCATAATAGAATGGTTGCTCTTTCTTCATTCAATAAGTCAGAGCAAAGATGTAAAGATAGGGTTGAGTTCCTAAACTTATCATATTCTCTTGTTTATTGCATTAAAGATACCACAGACATCTTGCCACAGGCAAGAGACTGGATACCACAGCAAAAGTGCACACTAAAGCGTGGATGCCTCAACACATTTAGAATCTGACCGAGGGCGAAGGCTGCAGGCATCATCATAGCCTTTCACAGCCCCCACCTTGTGCGGTGGAGCCATCTAACGACACCGCTCCGATAGCCCCTGCATCTACACCATCCGACAAGGAAATTGAAGTGTAGTAGTTATGTTAAGTACAAACATGCATCCTGGCCACGCATAGCGCCACCCGTAACAAAGAGAGAGCTACCAGGTGAATATGGCGCTCAAGGGTCTGAGTTTTTGCATTAGTCCCCCATAGTTCACTGTGGTCAAATCAGTGCAGGGACCCCGTGGATTTCCTAGACCAGATGTAGAGAATCTTTCTGGTCATGTGCATGTAACACCATTGTGACCGCTGAGTTAGCAAGATTCCTGGTCATGTAGACATTGTCAGGTTGTGGTACGAGAGCCTGGAAAGGTCTCGGGAGTGGATGTTGCCCGCTGACCCGGTCCAGCCTTCTCGTGAGGCCTTCCTAGATCGTTATTTGCCACAGGAGATCCGCAGGCCCGGATGGGAGACCGCCTTGCACTTGGAGCAAGGGCGAGGAGTGTACTTGGCAGAATATGCCCCATGGCTCCTTAGCCTCGTTTATGCTCCAGCATTTTTGGACACCATGCCATCTAGAGTCCACAGTTTATTATATGAGTTCCAACCCGTAATACATCAGGCATGCATGACAGCCTACACCGCGGGAACATGGACACCAGGTGCCTGCTCACTCATTGAGGGCCTTAGACAGCTCAACAAGACAAATAGACGATAAATTAGGAGCAGCAACTGGCAGAGATAGACTTATGAAATGGGCTGTGAGGATATTTAGAGAGGACCCAGCCTCCCTAAGTTGTCGACAGTCTCTAGACTCGACTCCATCACACAGAAATAGAGGCAGATTTGTTTCCGAGACCGCTGAGCCTGGGTGGCGCTTCAAAAGGTAGATTAACCTCAGCAAAGGAGGTAGAGCGTGAGAAGATAGCTACACCCCCACCCTGCCCTATTTGCGCCGGCCCACTCGGAGCTTGTAGATATGGCTCCACAGGTTTTACATATGGCAAGTGTGGAGGGCACATGATGAAAGACTCCGCCCACTCAGTGGGACAAGGTAGTCGAGATAGCCAGGACAGGCACGCAGGCCGCGAGCCCATTCTCAGGCGTAGGGCCCCCAAGTCAAGGTGCAGAGGGCCGAGGTAGATCAGAGCCTCTAGTTCGTGCGGGCCCAAGTCATACCTATGCATTACTGGGAGGAGAAGGACTCGTGAGGAGTCTCCATATGTGGTGTAACAGTATATGATCATTTTTTCATACCCCATATGTGTATTGATTGATCCAGGTCTACTTTGTCCTAATGCTACCCCACTTTGTGGCCTGTTCGTGTTGCACTGCACTGCTTCAGCCTCAAGATCTACACCGTCATAGACTCCATTGCAACTAGTAGGATTTATCGTAGGGTGCATGTTGAGGATGCCGATCGTTAGGACCAGCGTAGATCCGGTAGAACTAGAGATGATCGATTTAGATGTCGTTATGCGTATGGATTGGCTGGTGCCATGATATGCCAACGTAGAATGTCAGGGACTCAAGACGGTCCGATCTCCACTTTCAGGAGGATGTACTGAGAGTTGCAAGTGGTAGTACGCCTACGCCAAAAAGGTAGGTTTATTTCCTACCTTCAAACAGGTTGATAGCTAAGGGATGCATTTACCACCTAGTCAAAGTCCAGGATGCTCCTGTAGAGCCTCCGACTCTCAAATTTGTTCCAAAGGGTTAGTGAATTTCAACGTATTTCCACGAATACTCGGTATTCCCCTAGAAAGAGAAATAGATTTTGCAACGATTTTCTACCTGCACCTGTACCATATCAATTCCTCTCAGATCATATGGCTCCCTCATTTAACTCAGAGAGAAGGAGCACCGGAAGACCCGTTAGATAAGGGCTTTATCAGTCAGTAATTTCACCTCGGGTGCGCTTAGTTCTATTTGTGAGAAAGCAAGCGGATGGCTCGTCCGCATGTGTATAGATTGACCTGTGAGTTGAATAAGGTTGCCAGAAGTAAGAATAAGTATCTGCTTCCCAAAATAGATGATTTGTTTGGACCAAGCACAGGGGCCCAGATATTTCTCCAAGATTGACTTACTGGTCCTGCTACCATCGTTTGAGTCCTGAAAGAGACATTCCCAAGACAGCACTTTAGACCGTATACAATCATTTTGAGTTTAGTCATGTCCTTCAGCTGACGAATGCCCCAACAATATTTATGGACTTGACATGAACAGATTCAAATCATACCGACCCGTCCGTGATAGTGTTCAACATTGACTACATTCCTGCATATTCTGCTCAGTAGACAAATCACCGTAATCATTTACTGACAGAGTCAGACTCTGTGGACCGCGCTTGTATGCCAAGTTCTCCAAATGTGAATTCTGGCTCTAACTCGTAGCTTTAGGCATATTGTGCTCTGATCAGTATACTGTGTAGACATGCGTAGAAAATAGAAGCAATCAAAACATGGCTCAAACCTACCACTCCAACCGAAGTCCAAATTTTCCTCGTGGATTAAAGGTGATACTGTAGAAGATTTGTTGAAGGATTCTCCACCATAGCGACACCTCCGACTAAGCTGACGTGCAGTTTGACAAAGCTCTCAGTGGGACGAGGCATGTGAGCACAGTTTCCAAGAATCCTTAAAGACGATTAACCTCCACCCCAAGGTTAGCATCAAGCGAAGGTACGTAGGGTTATGAATATGTATCAAGGACGACGGTATCGGGTTAGGATGTGTTGGATGCAACATGGTAAAGTAATTGCGTATGCTCCAGACAGCTATGGAAACATGAAAAGAATTGTCCTACCCATGACTGAACTAGTCATGTAATCTACGCCCTAAAGATATGGAGACATTACTTGTATGGCTGCATACGTGATATTTTCACTAACCATAAGAGCCTGTATCTCTTCACTCGTAGGGAGTTGAATTTGCTAACAGTCGGTTGAGTATTGAGATTATGATGTATGAATATTCATTTCCATCCTGGGAGGGCAAATATAGTAGCAGATGCCCTACCGCAAATCTATGGGGAGTTTGGCGTACTTGCAGCCCGAAAATGGAGTTGACCGCAGAAATACACCACCAGCCGCCTTGTTTTACCAGGTGGCGTGCAAATGCAGGAAAACCGAGCGGTAATTCCGTAACACCGCCGTGTTTTCATTAGTTGTGGAGGTAAAGGAACGATGAGTGAAGATCCCGACTTGGCTCACCTTAAAGACGCATTTAGCAAGGGAAAGCGCCATATTTTCTTTGTAGTGTAACCGAGGATGAATTGTTGCTATGTAAAGGCCGCCTTTGTGTTCAAGATATTTCAGGGCTTCGCTAGCAGACATGAGTGAGGTACATTACCGCGCTATATTCCTCTCCCATCTAGGCACGATTTTAAAATTGTACCACGATATCAAAGAAATCTATTTTTAATGTGCATGAAGAGGGAAATGGTAGAATTTGTAGCTCCAAAGGTCCTAATTGCCAAAGAAGTAAAAAGAGGAACACCCGTAAACTAGGCGGATTGGACTCAGACATACCGTGGCTTCTTTGGAAGTGGGAAGCAGAAACATGGACTTGTAGTAGGATTACCCCGCACTGCATCGACATGACTCAATTTGGTGGCCTGTTGACACCACAAATCAACCTATCCCCGCGTAAAGTTACCCTTTGTTGAAGATTACGCGACTTGTATATCGTAGAAATAGTTAGATTACACGGTATTCCAATATCTATTATCTCCTGATAGAGGAGCCAATTTACAACTAGATTTTGCCAGTCATTCTAGAGATGTCCTGGGAACCAGACACTTGAGCACACAACATTCCACCCCTTACATGACAAAGTAACGCATCATTCAAACGTTCAGATGTCATGCTACCGCGTGTGTGTTGGACTTTGGAGATATAGTTGGGATGAATTTACCTTATTGAATTTGCTTATAACAATAGTTACCACCACTATCCGCATGGATCCCTCAGGCATTGTATGGGAAGCAAAACGTAGACTTTCAGCATCAGTTTCAGCAGAGAGCTGTTATTCACTGTGTGTAATAGATATTACACATCACGAGGAGGGGGAGAAGGTATAAAGCTTATCAAAGAACGCCTATTGATCTGTCACAAAGCCGCCGTAAATCGTATGTCGATATGCGCGCGTAAAACCTGGAACTTACAATGTGAAATCGACTCCGGGTATTTTTGAAAGTATCTCCACGAAAGGGGTGATGAGATTCGGAAAGAAAGTTAAGCTCATCTGGAGATTCTTGGGCCTATAAGATTCGACTGGAGAGGCAGGCCAAGTGGGCATGTCGAGCTGGAACTTGCCTCCGCACTAGGAGTCCGTTCATCCAGCTTTCCACACGTATCTGCGTTGTACATAGGAGACCCATCCCCATTTGTCCCAAAATGGGATGTCCGTGCTATGGAAGAGCTGGCCTATGAAGAGGTTCTAGTAGCCATATTAGACAGACAAATTGAGATTGAGAACTAAAGATATCAGTTTCTCAGTCAAGGTACTGTGGCGTAATAAGAACTGAGAGGAGATGACTTGGGAAGTAGAGGAAGACATGAAAGTCAGATATCCTCACTTATTCCAAGCCTAGTCAGCCAAGAGGTATTTTAGTATTGTTATCTTATGAAATGCCTTATATTATATGTATAAATGAAATAATCGACTCTAATCTTTGTCTGATGAATACTGTAGTATTGTGTGGAGTGCCTGTATTGGATTTTTCTGCATTTTAGGTTTTTGAGATAGTCCATATTACAGGGGAAACTCTGCCAAAATTTTTCTAAAAGTAAGTCGAGTAAGTTGAGGTTCCTATAAGTAGAAGTTTACATTC